>JAGVSP010001055.1:0-108867 GCA_022494985.1 Micrasema minimum
GTGGGTTATTATTTGAGGCATATAGAAACAAAGGTGGAAGTGTTTCCACATTCTTAAATTGTTGGCAATCACGAAAAAACGTTTGTTTAGTTCTGTCATTCTGCCGTTTTTGTATTGGACACTGCCGTTTTTGTTTCAACAACAAAACTTTAAATCCAAAATGAAATGGATTTAATGCGTTTTTTTTTACAAACAAATTTTCTATGGAGAAAATATATAGCTTTCCAAACAAAACTGCATATTTAAATCATTTTCGACTGCAGGTGGACACTTCCGCCTTTGTTTCTATATGCCTCATTTGTATTGTGAATAGAGTATATATTATAACCCACTCCTTTTGCGATCTGTCCTGCATTTTACGTGAACGTACGTATAAAATGAGATTGTTTTTTGACTTTTTTTTTGTTTACAGGTTGAATAATGATATTTTTCATAAACTGGTATTCATTTAAAATTCATTGTGTCACTAATTAAGTAACGCCATCTAAAACGCAACAACGCTATTTGAGAGTTTTTCATAAAATTCACGATTTTTTTGTGACGTAATTAAAGTAGGTATTTAAGAGAAGTAATTTTTAATTACATGAAACATCATTATGTAGAGTAGCGAAAAACATTTCTTTATCTTGGAAATAAAAGTAATTACACGCTATATTTATAATTCTATCATTGCTTTGCTTTGATGACGTAGATGCCTATTGATGACGTAGGGGTAAGTAGACATCTAGACACGGTAGTATTTTTTCCAAGTATGGAATGTCACTTTTCTGATTTTTTTATTCGAAGATCCCAGTGCTGCTAATCAATTTCGCTACCAATTTCAATTTTTTAATTGGCATTTTTGCAAGCCTCAAATAATTGATTGTCAGTTGTGTTACGTACCTCTGAAGACATCTTGCCCCTTGTATTCCGGTACGAACGCCCTGTTGTAGTGCCCATTGCAGACGTACACGTAGTCGAATTTCTGTGCCTGGTTCCTCTCGCCCCTCAGGTCTCTGTACCCCACCCCCTCACCCCACCCCTCGTCAATCACCTTCACTGACGTCACCAAGTGGCGAAACTGCAAACAGATATAAAAGTTACTACAACAGATTTTTAATGCTATTCTCTAATTTAATTCGTACTGGCTTCAGCTTCTCGCTTCGACACCTAATCCAACTCTGATTTTAACTTTGACTAGGCAAATATACTTGGGTTGGGCCGTTCTGTGATATGAAGGCGTGTTGGCGTCCTTGTCCCATTTCTGTTTATAATCTTCCATGTTAATTCCGCCAGACCGAGGTATCCCCCATCTCCCCCTCCCAAAAGCTCTGCGACCTGGAGTACGCTGATGACGCCGTCCTTATTGACGACTCAGTCGTCTTCAAGTTATTGTTGATAGGTTAAATTGGCACTCCACATGCATGGGTTTAAAAATCAACACTGATAAAACCCATGTCATGTGTAACAGCTCGTGTCGAGATGCCCAGATCCCCCTGGCTTTGTCGGGACAAGTCATCGAAAGGGTCGAGAGCTTCAAATACCTGGGAGGGTACATGACAGAAAACGGCAGATTTCAGAAAGAAACAGGAAGTGCGGCTTGGAGCAGCGGTCGGCGCATTCAACGGTATGAAATCATAAACCCTCTCTTTCTAAGCAATATGATTAAACATATATTTCTCCGTATACCGTGGTTTGAAAAATAAACTGGGAACATATTAAAAATAATTTGACAGCACCGCATACATTTTTACATGCATTTTTCTCCTTCGATTTAAACGATTTTAAAATATTGTTTATTATCAATTAATTCCTTTGTTGTTATGATTTATTTTACTTTGATAAATGTAAGCGTCATCTATCTTAGTTTATTTTCTATTATTATAATTCAGCATCCTTGAATATGATATTTCCCAGTCGACAAGTCAATGACACGAATTTTCACAAAACAAACAAAATTATGCAATTACCAAGGATCTTTATATTCACGTCATATGTCGTCAAGACTGGATTTCGATTACCTAGAAGCTAGGTGCTAATTAACAGCTAAATAAAGATAAGCATACCTTAACATGTTTTGTTAGGTCAAAGTGTTCCGCGTAGTCGTGAAGGTATGACAAATACTCCTCATCGCTCATGAATGTTCTGTAGGATTCAGGAATTGGAAAGTCGGAGAACGCCATTATTTCTTTAGGAAGATTAGTCCTGAAAATAAGAATTTATGCTTTTTCAGTAAAATGTGGTAAAATAACTTAAAAACCATGCAGCTCGACTATGGAATCAACTCCCAAATGATATATAAGAATCCGAAACAGTCACTTCTTTTAAAACAAGGCTGAAAAAACATTTTATTCCTGTGCTTACCTCCCTTCTACCCTAGGCAGACATTGAGAGGGTTAATATATTTGTGTGTATGTATTAAAAGGTGTTTCTTTCTGTTATAGCGCTAACGTTAAATACCTGCACTATTTTATTTTAAAGGTTGGTTGGAAGAAATTGCCAATTAGGCAATTAACAGTTAAATAAATGCGACCTTCATTTACCTGAGATTTTTGTACATGCTGGACATGGAAGGGAGATCGAACTCCGTATCACCAGTGGCGTCCGTGTAGTTCCATGTTCCTCCAATGTTATCAGTGGCCTCGAACACTATCACCGTAGCGTCAGGGAACTCCTTCATCAGGAAGTGTGTGGAGACCATCCCAGCCACTCCAGATCCTATTATAGCGACCTTCATTTTGGATTAAATCTAGAAAAAAAGGAAACGAAATTCATACATATCTTAAAGTCATAACCGTCAAGTAAGTTTTGGCTTACTTCAGAATTTTTTCTACACATAAAATTGGAAATAAAAATCTATGCCATAATAAAATTAAATTTTATATCCGCAAAACCAAGATGTTTCTTATACACAAAAAATCTATAGTTAATATTATAATCTTTGCAGATAATGTTTTTTTGGGTTATTATGCTTTGTTTATGGGCTTTGTATTGCCGACGTTTCGGAGCACATTACAGTGTCCATCTTCAGGGCTGATGTATAGTATAATCTTTAATGTACCTCTTGATGTACAAAGTTGAAAGTAAGTTGTTAATCTGTAAAAGAAGTTGAAAAAAGAAAAACTTGTAATTTTGTAAAAATACGTTTTAGACCCATCGGGTCGATTTTAAAAGCCTTGTAATGTTGTTTTGGGGTTTTGCTTGCAAAATAGACAAGGTTATTGTTGGGTTAAAAAAAAATAACGTAGTGACTAATATTGTTGTGTGTTATCTATGTATTTACGTTTTTGCGGTATTTTCTGTAGATATTGATTCGCTAATTTTAATAATATTATGTAAACAGATATGTATAAACGTTATCAGATAATTATTATATTGTTTTGTGTTATGTAAACATGTCCCCAATAATCGTCATAATTGTTTTAAAACCTCTAAAAGAAAACATATTGTTGTTTCTAAAGAAAAAATCGCAAAATATATTTTTTTAGTTTTTTGAACAAACATTGTATTATAATGTGTTTATTTGTGGACAAAATACACGGAGTAACAAAACTCGTAGTACAACCCGAAAACAGGTGAATCTACATCATATATGGAGTCAAACGCGTAATATAACTTTTTAATCTGAGCTTAAAAAAAAATTCTAAAAAGAAGCTTTCTTGTACCTCAGATTAAGTAAAATTGCACAAATTCTTCTTAAATAGTTTTTTTTTATTTTGTTTTATTTATCGATACTATCAATTTGACTAAATAAATTATATTTGATAACAATTTGCCAAAATGAATCAAAAATAAAATCAACTTCGTAATCAATTTTCTCGAAAACTATGGGTCAAATAAATAAACACAACGGAGTTCTGGTACCAACCTTATGTATGGTAGTGGACAGGGTGGTATGGCGTTCTATCCCCTCTGCCTACCCCTACGGGGAAATGGCGTGATGGTTAGTTAGTTAGTTTAGGTACAATGTAATTTTAGTATAGTATTAATAATTTTTATTTATTTAACCACCTCAACACGCCAGGAGGCCCAATTACAGAGGCGAACAACGTCACAAACGCCTAGGCTTGAGAAAAATCACTTTTTAATTTTCGTGTTCTCGCCGGGATTCGAACCCGGAACCTCTGTATGGCGAGTCCAGCGACTTAGCCACCACGCTACGGAGGCCGTACGTTATTTGAAAAAAAAGTTTCATGAAGTCAATGACTTTTCAAAAAAAGACAATATTAGTGCCTGACAGATTATAGCGGCGGTTCCCACGAGGCCAAATAATAAATGTTGTGGTTTTAAACTACGAAACTACTAAAACTGTTTTATCTTTTAAATTAACCGCGTGACTTCTATATTTATAATGACCTTACCGAAAACTGAACATTTGTAGTGAAAAAAGACAACTACTCGTATGTCTATCTTCCACTTTCTAATACATTTTAATGATTCTGTTTGCCTGTAACAAGTTGAGATTGAGTCAAAGTTGACTCAATCTTCCTTGGACTAGGACGTGACAAGGAACGGAAGAAAACAGCTTATCTATGTAAAATAAACATCATTGGAAATTGGATTTTAAGAAAATCGATAAGCCGAGAAATTAATCTAAAAATCGCGAAAACATATCGGTCGTTTGTTTGTCAATCAGTGAAACATTTAAATAAAACCCATCTTCTCCTTTCCCTAGTGGTGCATATAGGGCACCGTATTTGAAGGCTAGGTGCGGTGTATCTTAATCAGTTCTCGCATGAAGACGTGATCAATCAGACGCGTCAGTTCCAAGTCCAAGGTATCAGATAACACAGGTCAACACGATTTTTGAGTCTGAGTTCTGTACCTCTGATTTTGATTACTTATGCCAAACTAAAGAAAGAAAAAATATTTTTATCTAATAAAGTTTGCTTTTGTAGATACCAGAACGAAATTTCAACATTTATGGAAAAGGTCTATTTTTCCATGTTAATCATATTTAAAATTACATAAATACATACATAAAATTACATACAATAAAAAGAACAAAAGCAAACTTTATTTATTATTAATGGAGTTCCTCTTTACTTTTCCATTTATATAATCAGAAAATAATCACTAAATAAAAGACAAAAAAAAAAATTTTTTTTGTTGACCTGTGTAATAATATGAAATAGGCATTTAGGTGAAATAAAATAATCACATATTTGAGAATAGGTGTCTTGGAAGAATTTAAGGCGTGCGGTGGTTTGGCTTTGTAAGGAACACAGAAGTGAGGCAAAGGACACAGCCACCCTTGGTATCTACTGTCATCTGTAGTTTCGGCTGGCTAGGCCATATACTACGTATGCCTCCCGAGAGCCTTAACCATGCTTGCCAATTTTACAAGGTATCAGGTTCTCGGCGTCCTGGTCGTCCACTGTTGACAACTCGTCGGCAGTTTGCGTCAGAGCTGCGGGACGTGGCTTGACTTGGGAGGATGCACGGGAGCTGGCGGCCGATCGCTTGGCCTGGAGGCAGTTTTGTGGATTCCATATGACCGGATATGGTATGATGATGATGATGATGAAAATAATCACATTCACCCCTCCGAAATGAACACACATTGTTTTGATTTAAAATACTGCGATAACTTGAACCATTTAATATTCTTACTTATGTATTTACTAGAATGTATTTTTAGAAATAAAAAAATCATTTTAAAATAGATTACACGCTACAGTATTGTGGGATAGTAATGTCACCGCCCAAAATACTATAATCACATTTTTAGAATCTTTCGCTTATCTTCAGTGATTCTTGGTCATCTGTTACATAGAGACAAGATGATCAGTATTTTTAATTACAATTTGACATCTCAACAGAGACGAGAAGTTTGGAAGGGATTATGGATAATTAGGCGTTTACAGGGCGCTTATGACCTGTCATTGGCTGGGTTAAGTGGCCACTTGATGTATTACAACATTCCCCATTTCACCTAGTATTTGATATCCATATCTGCCAATATACAGTAATATATAATTCGGTAAGATATAATTCGGTAAAACATAATTCGGTAAGAATCTCACTTGCAGTCATAAAGGTTTCAGCTAAAATGTTTGGCAATTTTCTCAATGGATGACAGAGAGTGTTCACCTGTGAAGCGTCGCGCCATTTTACTGTAAATTGGCAGATGTGGATATCAAATACTAGGTGAAATGGGGGGAATGTTGTAATACATCAAGTGGCCACTTAACCCAGCCAATGACAGGTCATAAGCCCTGTAAACGCCTAATTATCCATAATCCCTTTTAAACTTCTCGACTCTATTGAGATGTCAAATTGTAATTATTAGCCCGTAATGGGTGAAATCCAGTTTTTGTCTACAAGTATTTGGACACACTCAAAATGTTGTTTATAGTATTTTTAATCATTAAAACACATTTTTATCATTATTTCGTATAAACCCTCGAACTCGCGATCTCATGCATGGTAGCCCAACGCGTTATCCGCTACAACTCGAGGCAACTTAAGCACACAATCAACAAATACAATGTAATGTGAATTATAATATTCAAATTTTAATCATTTTAAATAATTAATTGCATTAAATATGTAACACTAAACTTCGTATCGGTTTTTATAGGTAACAATTCCTACCTTGATAATATTTTGTAATCACAGAACAATCAATATTTGACTATTTCACACGTGTTTACCACGCGGAGACTGAGTAACTATTAAAGGGATTCAAAGTTTTATACTCACTTTTAAGGATAATGTTTAGGCTAAACGTCTGACTGCGTGACTATTTTCTAGTGGTCGTCAACATTGTATCTATAGCACAACAAAATAACAAAAAGGCCCTTTTAAAATAAAATGGGAATGGACTACGTGACAATTAAAAAACAAATTTTTGACGTGATAATGTCTAATAAATTGATGAACGCCGGCTGCACACACGAAAAAGCATGACTCATTGTCACGTTCCGCCTGAGCCGAGTGTGCAAGCGAGAGCGCGGAACAAGCGAGAGGCACGATCGGCCTAAGCGTTCGGTTTGTGACGCATCTATCTCTCTTCCACTTCATCGGCCGATGCGTCCGAGTAGAAGGGAGACAGCAGCAGCACACAAGAAGAAAAAACAAAAAAAATGTTAATTTATGGAAAAAAATGTAATTTTCAATTAAATCCTACTTTGCATTATACAAAATAATTCAGTAATAATAATTCAATTCAATTCATAAAAGTGTGCTATTTTTCATCAATGTTTTCTTATGACGTTATCTCGTAAAATTATCGTCCGTAAACTGACTTTATAGACAACCAAAAGTTTTTTAGATGCTGATTTATATCTTAGGTACAAAAATTTTTTTTTTTTTTTTTGTTATCATTATTATGTCCGTAATTAATTTTTAAAATATCGTAATCGTGATTTTCCAAAACAGGTAGAATGCGTCTATTAAAATTAAAGTTTTGATTAAATACTTTTTTACGAGGAAACTTTAAAATGATTTTTTTTTCATATTTTTCAATTTCATAAAATTTCCAAATATTCATTACAAAATATAGTATTTGATTGAACGACTTATCCCCGGTTGCATTTTAAAAAGTTGAGTTAAAGTAAAGGTTAAATTCAAATAATCGTTCCTTTTGTGTCGAAATTGGTTGCAAAAGGAACTATTATTTGAATTTAACCATAACTTTAACTTTACTTTTTTCGATGCAACTGGGACTTATTGAATGAGTACTATTATACCTCCAGTTGGTGACCACTGCATTATACATCATGGCAATCTCCGATTCCCATGAATGAGACATTATTTTATATTCAATTAGCTACTAACAGAATTTCACACAAGACGTGTGCGTAAGTCAACGTAAACCGGGGTTCCCCTTTATTTAACTTCCCACGTGAACGATAATAGTGGTACAAATCCAAAAAAAATTGTTTTAGTTATCTTGACGTGGACCAGTCGGGAGGATGCACGGGAACAACTGGCGGTTGACCGCTAGCCCTGGAGGCAGATTGTGGAATCCATATGCTCCACATAGGGAGCGGATATGGAATGATGATGATGAGGAGGAATAATAAGTACGCAATCTAAGTTCATGGCAATGAAGATATGGCATGTTTCCTAAATCAGATAAAAAATGCTATTGGTTTTAAGATAATCTGATTTGATGCTAAATGAGAAGATAAACTACTACTATAACACCGCCTACTCAGAAAAGTAGCATGGATGATCGGTCTGGGGAGAGAGGATTACACCTATGAAGATGTGGAGTCAATGTTGAGAGGCTCTAGTCATCAAAAGCGTAGATCTAACATTGATTCCAATTATATATTTAAATTGCCAGATGGCATGATAGATGCACCATCTTTACTGACTCAAGTTACTTTTAGTATTCCAGTCCGTAGGTTGAGAAATAATGACGTGCTGTTCCTTAGCCATCACAAAACTAACTATGGTTTTCATGCCGCATTGTCTCGATTGTGTCGTATTAGAAACTCAAGACGGGATCTGGACTTCTTCGGTGTAAGTCTATCAAGATTTAAACATTCACTGAAGTAGACCCGATCCTGTCTTAAGTGTGTCCACATTTTATTCTAACTGTCTAAGCTTCACCAATTTAATGTTCTGTCACTTATTTTCACTGCTTGTTATCCCTATTATGCTTAACTATGTATTTAAAATGTAATTTTTCTGTTAATAAATAAAATAAATACTCTCCTGAAAGCAATTTTTTCGAGTTCTGGCACTATTATTCTTAGTGCGAATAAAGCGCCTACATTATCTCGGGTATTAGTGAATCTGAGAAACGATCGTTATATGCATCAGCACTCGGCACACATACGTCACTAGCATGTTGTGCATCCTTTAGGTGGGTAATGTGGTAATATCTAGGTGGACTGAGAAATCTTCAGTCGGCCATTTTTCTCCTGAAGTTAATATTAGGCTTATGTCCCAAAATTTATGTAAGAATTGCGATCGGTGACTCACGAAGAAATGTGATCGCATATCCAATCAGATCCGCAAATCAACAATCGGATTACACCAATGGATTTTATTTTTTTATTTTTCTTCATTCATAGAAAAGTTTGTGCTACCGTACCAGAAATAGAAATTCTAGTAATTAGGTAAGTAGTTAGTAGGTGCTGAGTAGGTATGTATCTTTACTTATTCATCTTTTTTACATCACTCACGTGTTTTTAGGTGAACAATACAAAAAATAAACAATACCTATATTTTCTACCCTCTCATTATGTCATGACGATAATATTTGGGAATTTTATCATAATACACCATTAAATTTAATAGGTCTCTTAATGGGAATTTCAGAGATGTTTTTATAATAATTAGATTCACGCGTCATGTAGATAACTGCAAAAAATGGCCACGGTCGATATTTTGTTTGGTCAAGTGCAGTGTTTTGGAGGTCTGGGGGGGGGGGGGCGTTTTTAAATTGTTAACATTTAGGGGGCGCTGCAGAAGGTCGAGTGGGCATTGTATCAATATAGAAAAAAAGCTTATATACGAGCTATGCACACTGATGCACTTTCTTTAGGCGCTTTGATTTTTCAAGTTCTGTTAAATAAACTACACTTTCACGCGCAAAAAATTTAACTGAGGCATAATACTCAATATCATGGTTTTTTCTACCACCGTTTTTTAGTTATTCGTAGAAAATGAGAAAAAAGAGTTTCGTTACTAAACACTTTTTCAAAAATGTGTCACTTATTACGCATGTCCAAATCCATTGCATAAAATACATACAGGTATGTGCCAGTCGCATGTGTGATAGTCGGCTCTCCCGACTAGTCGGTACATCTCTAATAATGATTCATCATTAATAAGGACAATGTTAACGGAATAATAAGTCGGTCAAAGGGTGTTGGGTAATAACGGCAATTAGGAATATGGAATATCCCCAACACTTTAATCATTTAAATTGCAAATATAACAAACATAATAATTATGATATTTATATATGAAGTAACAAAACACGTAATACAACCCGAAAACTGGTGTTTTTTCTCATAAAAGCTTTTATCAGTAGGTACCTACCTAACGCAGATTAAGTAAAATTACACAAATTTATCGTCCGAAACCGACTTTACAGACAACCAAAAGTTTTTTTATTTAGTTTTATTTATGGATAGTATTAATTTGACCAAATACATGATATTTGTTAACAATTAGCAAAAATTTTGCAAGTCCAAGTTATCGCATAAGAAATATATGTTGATCTGAAAATCAAATTCAAATACATAAATATTTCCATATTTACCCAATCGGGAATTGAACCCGCGACCTCATGCACGACAGCCCCAACGCGCTAACCCCGCTACAACCACGAGGCACCACGGGCAGCTACCTAACTAAACACTATCAAATTCGTTTTTTTTTAAAAGTAGGTTAAATTATTCAGGTCGATTGTAAAATTAAACAATCAAATTAAGTCCCCAAGTAAATAATAACCCGAAATTTGAGTTGGCAATGTAAAGAGAAGAGTAAGATAAGATAAAAATAAATATTATTATAAATCTACATATATTTAGTAGCTAAAAAATAAATAAATAGTACGTTTCTATGACCTTACAAACTTACCGCAAACAAAATACTCTTTCTGTACCTACGTTATTATTAAAACAAGAGAAAAGTTTATCTAGAAAATTTATGTGGCTTTTCTATTAACAGTTTTACTTTAAATGCATTTATGATATCGGTATTTCATGTCAGAAAAATTAATGTAGATACATGTAAAATTTTTGCGAGATTTAGGGATTAATTCGGAGTCCGCGACTTTAGCAAAATTTAGGGATTAATTCGGAGTCTGCGACTTCAGCGAGATTTGGGGATTAATTCGGAGTTCGCGACTTTAGCAAAATTTAGGGATTTATTCGGAGTCCGCGACTTTAGCGAGATTTAGGGATTAATTCGGAGTCCGCGACTTTAGCGAGATTTAGGGATTAATTCGGAGTCCGCGACTTTAGCGACATATAGGGATTAATTCGGAGTCCGCGACTTTAGCGAAATTTAGGGATTAATTCGGAGTCCGCGACTTTAAGCATTTTCATGATTTTTGTCATTTTTGACGATATTTAAATCACTAAAACTTGAAATATAATATAAATATAATCACATACCTAATAAAACACTATCGCGTATCGTGCTCGTATTCACAAGAAGACAAGAATGCTTGATATGGTTTTGTAAATAGCGTTGGGCATATCAGTTATGAAAATATTAATCGAGTTATTCACAATCGAACTCTTGAAATAGCTGGTTTGCAGTGAAAAATATATAAATAAACTATTTTGTTGTAAAGATGCCTAGTAATAATAATTTAGGTAACAGCAGAAATTTGTGTAACAGTGATTTCATTGAATGAGTTAGATGGATGGGCTTATATATAGAATTATACTAGGTACAGTAAATAATACTCTCTTTCAAAAACGTCTAAAATATATTTAACTATACCTGCACTCGGTGTACTGGTGCAGTGCCCTATGCACCATTGGGTGCGGATCAGGAAAGTAATAGTAATAGTATTCCTACCAAAAAAACGGTTATAGAAACGATAGCATAGTTAAAGATAGGTACCTGTTTTAATCGTTCATCACTAATAATTTGTATGTAATCTAAGACGTTCCTGTTACATTCGCATTCTTAAGAAATATAGGTAGTTACTTGTTACTTACTACTCTTCTTGTTATATAACTTTTACACATAGATTTCACATGTAAATAATACAGCAAGGTTATTTTTAATTCCTATTTATTCTGTACAGTAGGTATGTACGTGTATATTTGTTAAATATGTGCGTAGATTTTCACGGTCGTTGATGATTCTATTTGTGTTGTTTTTTGGGATTGATTGGATTTATTATGTGCATTATTATGTGCATATTTGTATTTATGTGTAAATAAGTATAGGTACAATAAAATAATAAGTAGGTATCTACTAAGTTATTTTAAGGTGATCAACCTCTTTTAAATAAATCATGAAGTTACCACAGAATTCGTATTTTCATTAAAAATGTTAGTAAAATCCATCCAATATTTGTAAATTCCTGTAAGATTTTTTAAAAGGTCTCGACATTTTAACTGTTCGAATTAAGATTTTTTTATTTTATTTCATTCAATAAGAATTCTCTGAGACATTTGAGTTTTAATGATAATATGTATGGATTTATTATTATTATAGTGATTCCTCCAAGGCCCGGATATACATACCCAAATGTTTAAATTTCGGGCTCTCTGGATATCTGGGAAAGTAGGTATAGGTATTATTTATTATCATAGAAACTCTGGTGTTTCTTTTCTACTTTTAACAGTAAAATTTTTGTTAAAATGGAGGACGGGAACTTTCAAAGGATAGTAGGTAAAATTATATTTTATCTCCTTGCGAAATTCGTTCCCAATTTAAATTTGCGGTCGAGTTGTCAACATACTATTTGTGTTGCCATTATCTTACATTATAACATATAATTTGCAGTGGGTAGACACTTCTGTATACTGTGTGTGGTCACCTTGTTAAATTTACACCTGACCGCTTACATAACTAGACTTAACCACCTGAAAACCCTTCTGTGACGCGAGGACAAAGACAAAGGTGTTTAGTATTTTGTGTTTGTAAGTTAGGTACCTATTATAAAAACTACCTACTGGTCAAGAGGAGTCCACAAGGTTTCTCAAAGGCATATTTACGAACTAATGATAATATTATAATATAACAATTTGTCCTGTTATACCAGTCATGAGACCCGCGGCCGTTCCTAAAAACAATCGAGGTCCTCGATTTTCTCCCTGGAATTCAGCACAAGAGTATGTAATGTTTTGTATATCAATCTTAAAGCGTGTCTGTATCGTTGTATTTTTTTTTTTTTTTTTTTCTCAAAGGGGATGAATACTTTATTTTTATTTTTAAATAAGACGATACAAACACGCTTGGTCGATATTTAGAACGTGTGGAAAAATCATTGCACTAATGCCAAATTTCAGGGAGAAAATCGATGACAGCTATTTCTCTTACTTTAAATCAAACCACATCATTTGCTTGGTCAAGGTGATTTGCTTTGATTGTTATCGTGTTACAAAAAAACATAAATATTGTTTTGTCGAATATGTGATGTGGTCATATTTTTGAGAAAGACCTTTGATGAGAGGAAAATTTTTATGAATAAAATAATTATTATTTTTTGCCAACATAAAATAAAATACTTGAGAGCGCATGGGAAGTTTACCTACTCAAACACAATGAACAATGCTATTTAGATTTCAAGGCCCCGATTACAAGCATATTTATCTACTTCGAAGTTATGACGCGTATACCTCCTCTTATGACGGTAATCGATATATTATTTCAAAGAGATGTTACCAATTACGCGTCATATACCTACGCGTCACAACTGCGATACATATCGATGAAGTTAAGCTTGTAATCAGGCCCTGGGTTAGGTACTTTTAAAAAAGTTCACTCCGCCGCCGTACTTGATTCCTATTTTCAAGCACAAACCGCTTAGGGGGGATACTTCACTTTACGTGGTAACTTTTATGAGAGGACTAGTCTATTGGTAAATCCATAGATAATAGGTTATGAAATTATAATACAGTAGGTTAATGATAGGTTGGGTTTAATAAAAATGATTTAAAATCAATATACAGTAGGTTAAGATTTTTAAATCCAACCAATCACAGCTTAGCCCATTTTTATGCTGTACCTCTATAATCCGAGAGTAAAAACTTTTGTGGAATTTTGACAGCTCTAACCACGTAAAGTGAAGTATCCTCCGCTTAGGAATTGTTTGAAAATAGTTATTTACAAATTGAAATATGAGCAAATATCATAAGATTGCATAGAATATTTGAACATTCTTTTATGCATAATAAAAGCATTATGCTTTTATTATGCATAAATATTATTATCATAATTATTATCATAAATAACACAAACACTTACTTGTTATCTCAAAACTATATTCTGAAGTAAGTGATTTCTCTCTGAACGCCCACGATAATTTAGTATTGTTTATTTCCTCTTCACTCAGACCACCTACTGTCTGTTCACAGTTATTTTACCTCTGACAGCTATGTTTTTTTTTTTGTTTTTAAAACTACTTAGACAGTTTTGAGATCAGCTATAGTTAGCTTAATCCAATAGCCCGGATAAGGCACTGCATTGATACACTAAGTGCATTGAATCTTGATCAGTTGTTTCAATACGAAACACAAATAGCTGTCAGAGGTAAAATAACTGTGAACAGACTGTATATTATGTATACTCTATTCACCCAGTCAAGACCAGCGAACACGCGGGGGTCGCGGGGATCACGTGAAAACTAGCGAACACCTGCGTTAGGGTAGGATTCCTAGTTTTCGACACCATTTTATTATTTTTTATTTTTGTAATTTATTTTTATTTTGATCATTTTAACAGCAAAATAACATAAAATGTACATTGTGCAACTGGGATGTTATGACTGATACTCTTGAGCGGATAAACAGACTTTAATACCTATGATGAACGTTACTTCTACTAGTACGTAAGTAAATAAGCAGGGCAGAGGAATATAATAATTTCATCACAATACAAGTCGTTATGAACTTTTCCCTGAACAAATAAAATTTCGAGATTTTAACAAATAAGATTTTATAAATGAGAATCTATACATTATACAAATCGTACCGAGCAAAATCACATAGAACCGAAATAATTTCTCGTTGTAAAAACATATTATTTGGTAAATAAAGAAAAAATCGTAGTGAAAAACTAATAAAATAACCTACGACAGCTTGCGTCACACTTCATGTTACAAAATGTGATCGGAGTGATCGAAAATTCGGACGTAGTTTTTGAACGTAGCGTGACAGAGTTATCTGTCAACATAATCTGTGGTCAACAACTGTCAACGATGTCAACGTGTTGTCACTGAGACATTCTTGATATAAAAATAATTACCAATAAATGTAATGAATTCAACAATACACATGAACTAGATACACTTTATTTATTGAAATGGCGGCAAAAGAACAGCGCAGAACCATAAAAGTATTTATCGCTATCTTTTAATCAAACATCTTGAGTTTTGTTCAATTGTTTATTTTGTGTTTTTGGTTAACAGATTCCACCGGTGATAGATGACTTAGACGACGAACTCCGAGACTTGCTGCTCAATCCTGAAAGGCTCTCGATACATAAATGGCAAGGATCACAGAATATCTGGGCTCGGGATGTCGACATTTCCAGTGTATTTTACTGTCAAGGAGTCCCCATTCAGGCAGGGCTACAAGTAGGTTATGTTCTTATTTATTCATTGTTAAGACTCCGCAAAACTCCTGGTTTTGTACCAGCTCCTGGATGCTACTTTTGTATTTATATCAAATAATGACTTGCTATCTATAGTTGAACAACAAATAATCTCTGTCTTCAGCCTAATGCTTTAGTGCCTACTCTTACCCTCTTACCTATATAACATTGCATTTAAACATAAATTAAAACGCATTTGGCTATCCAAAAGTAGACACAAAATTGTATTGTATTGTATTGTATCTTTTTTATTTAGCTATAAAAAAAACAGTTTGATACAGCTAGTAATTACAATAATCATTATTTCTAAACATTTGACTATAAAACTACTTATTTTGATTTTACACTTCACTATACTTATTTAAAACATATATTTTACACATTTTTTTAACTAAATTTAAACTCTTCGCACATTTAACTTCATCTGGCAATTATGTTCAAAGGGTGGCATTTCTCAAGACATCAGTATTTTAGGCCAGAAGTAAACTTGTAACTAGATTTTCAGGTAAGTAAACCTTCGACAAAGAATCAAGCCTAAGCAATACATAGTGGCTAAAATGCTGGACTAAGAACATAAATATTAAATGTGATTTACTTCAAGCCTGGGGGGGATACTTCACTTTACGAGGTAACTTTTATGAGGACTAGTCGATTGGTAAATCCATAGATAATAGGTTATGAAATTTATACAGTAGGTTAAGATTTTTAAATCCAACCAATAACAGCTTTGCCCATTTCTATGCTGTACCTCTATAATCCAGAGAGTAAAAGCTTTTGTGGAATTTTGACAGCTCTACCTTGTAAAGTGAAGTATCCCCAGCCTGGGTGTTTGTGATGTAACTCCCCTCGTTTATTGGGCCTCCTGGCCTGTTGAGGTGATTAAATAAATAAACAACATTTTGAGTGTGTCCAAATACTTGTAGACAAACACTGGAATTCACACAATATGAGCCAACATTCATTTGCGATTGACATCTTAACAGACGAGAATACATCAAGTAGCCACTTAACCCAGCCATGACAAGTCATAAGTCCTGTAAATGCCCATATCCACATTCCCTTTCAAACATCTCTTCTCTGTTAAGATGTCAATTGTAATTAAATAAATAAATAGTAATATTTGTCCGACTTTGGCATTTGGCTACCTGAGGTCGCGAGTTTGCTTCCCGTAGGGGGTCAAGGATAAGGGAAAATAGCAGTAATATTGGATTTCCAGCCCGTGAGGAACACAGACGGGCAGATAACCTCCTGGCGGGAGGTGATTGCCTACCAAAGCACCAAGCGCGAGGACCTGAGCATGCGAAGGCCCCCGCTGCCCCCGCAGCTGGCGACGCAGGGCATGCCCAACCAGCTGCCCTTCCTGCCGGCCGGCTACGAGCCGGACCAGGGGGGCGCCGCCCTCCGCGACACGCCCAACGTGGAGTTGGAGGAAGGGGACGACGTTCCGGGGATGTTCATGGGAGAACGTATGAACCGACTTGCTTGACATTAATTTATTAACACCAATAAGGCTTTACATATACACGTAAATTATACAGTAGTTTTACAAAGTTAGTCAAAGTAACAAGTATAAAAATAAATATTATAGAAAGAGATCGCACCTATATAAAAGAAATAACTGAAAGGTACAAAATGAACTAACTAAGTACCCAAATAAAGGTAAAAAAATAAGTACAATAACGTGTTTTAAATTAAACATAAAAACAAAAGAGTCAAAAGATTTTATACATTAAGAAAAAAACTAAAATTTATACAATTGCTCCTGAAAAGAGACTTAATATTATTTTACTCACTACCAGTACAACATAGAAAAGAGAGTTTATCGTGGTTATGATAATACATTACAGAAAATTAACGCTATTAATTTTCTTAAATACTAAATGAGTATAGGAATATTCAGTAAGAGGCTTTTGTGTTTTAATACAAACGCACCCTTAAAGTTCACCTATGATTTGCCAGTTGTCAAAATGTCAGTCGAGGCTTTCATTTTTATCATAGTGAAGTTCACCAATGAGCAACGTTTGGAAAGTTAAAAAACTTTCAGAGTTCCTATTGCAATTTTCGGTCTTATTCAATTTTCTATTGTGATCTAGCTTCTTTTTGTACAGCGCGCTTGGGGCAATTTATCGTGAAATTAGCTCTTTAAAAATGTTCCAAAATATGTATTATAATTATGATTTTTTTTATAATTTTCAGATCTATTAAGTGTTCCTTCAGTGTATGAAAGTGACAAATATGATGGCCTATTATTTGCCGAGGATGGTTTTACACTTATCGGTGACGAGGAAAAAGTCGAAGAAACAAAAGACGATGATGATACAATTTGTTTAAATGTTGATAATCTCAATTTAGAAGAAATAGACTTTAAAGAAATTATCAAAAAAGACAATCATCTTAAAGGTGCAATTATTTTTACTGTACAATATTTTTCAGGCATAAAATATTTCATTCTGCCTAACACAATAAATAAAAATGAAATTATTAAATTCCACTGTTGGTCAAGTCTTTCCTTGCATCGGTAACACTGTCTACCTTAGTGCAAGATTGTAAAACTTTCTTATGCTGTGAAATTATCGCCAACGTTTTCAAGTACTGCAAAGAAAGGACTTATCATTTAACTGGTTTCAATGGTCCCAAAGAACAGTATTGTAAGTGTGAATCTGTAATTTTTGGCAATGCATTTTTCAAGTTATCAAAAACCTAAATAGAAAACAGAAAACAATTTTTATCAAAGCTTACATAATGGATAAAAATTATTATTCTTTATTTACATCTCTGACGAGTTCCCAAAAGCTTAAAAATTAATTGCCATAAATTACGGAATCACATTTACAATGCTTTTCTTTGGGCTATCCATTTGTTATCCCATTTAAAAACATTATTGCAAGGTAGTGATAAGAGAGTGATAGATTATGTATGTATGTGTAAAGCATGGTTGTGTGAAGCTTGACTGAGGGAACAGCCCAGTAGTAAAATCAGTTAAGTTAATATTTTTTTTAAAGATTTGAACTCCATCTTTATATTTTTTACTAGGTTTATGGTCCGATAAGGACGAACAGGAAGATAAATCAACCAATAAATCCAGATTTCAAATGAAGATGAAACTCTATTGGAAGAGTGTATTATTCAGCCGATCCGAACAGTTCCTGATCTTCCCGTCCTGCAAATTTCAACAGCGACCTCAAAAACCTTACTGCAAACCTCCCACTGAGTGGGCAGAAATGTTAGATGTAACTAAACCGGTCGAAGACTTTGAAAAAGAAAATCCCCAACATGGCACACCACTTCCCTTTCGAATTGGATACTTTCCAAAAACAGGTAATATCAGTTTTTTTAGAACTGTTACAGTGAAAGCCCCACCCTTTCCCTAGACTGTTTTAAAGACTATTGAGTCTTTTTTCAGTCCAGCACAACTCTACCGATATTTTAAAGGTAATAATCCGCGAAATTTAATAGATTCAGTTTTAACTGGAAAAAGCGGAAGAAAAAAAAGATTAAATACGCAACCAAATGCTTTCATTGCCCCTATCACTGTCTCGGCTCTAAGATTGCCATAAACACATTCACCCCAACATGCTCAAGGAGCTGGCCCAAATTTACAGTGATAGAGATATTAGTAGTTATACCCCTTTTTTAGTCATTCGTTTTAGAACTGTTAGATGATCGTTCATTCTATTTTAATCACATTAATTTCTGTACTTGAGAGCCGATAAGTCTCATTATTAGGTCATCATTTTTAGCCATTTTATTTTGATACTGTAAGTAAAATAAGTTGGAGAAATACAACAAACTGCGACTAAAAATATCTACAATGTGTCTCCTGAAAATGATTTGTATTCAAATTTCTTTCCTGTCTCTCACTGTGTCATTTTCTAGGCTATATTGAAACTTGAAGAACAAGGCCATGTATTTGTAGCAGCACATACTTCCGCTGTAAAAACAGTTGTTGCAGAATACGCCATCGCTCTCTCTAAAAAAACATTTCACAAGGTAAATATATTCAAATTTGTTTAACATAATGAAATAAAGCATGGTAGATAAAATTACGCCTATAAATATTGGAAACTGTATTGAGATTCCGACCTCACAGGAGACATTTGTGGAGTTGTCATTCTAGTGCGAAACAGCATATCGTCTGTGTAAGTTCAATACCGCGGAAGAACCATTTGTCAAAATGTTCAGGGGAGACAAAAACCCTCCAATTTCGTAAAAAAAAGAGGTAAAAATGAAATTTGTATCGGATATACGCGGTATTGTGTGTGAAGATGGTTTATTCGCGGTATTGACACTAACCGAGCGCTAGCAGTCTATTGGTCAATTTTAAATTTGAATTAACCAATCGATGCGGCTTGTTTCGTTCAACGAAAATCACCAAAAATGTGTATTTTAAACTTATTGGCTCATACGCGGTATTGAACTTACATAGATGATATTAAGAAGTAAGTAAAGAAATGTCATAATAAACATAGGTTTATTTTTATCTTTCATTATTACAAGTAATTATAAAATTGATGAAAACATGATTCTTCTTTTAGAACTGTTTACACGTCGCCGATTAAGGCTTTGTCCAATCAAAAATACCGAGACTTCTCTCGAACATTCGGGGACGTTGGTTTGATAACCGGAGACCTGCAGATCAACACGACGGCCAGCTGTCTCGTCATGACGACGGAGATTCTTCGCTCCATGTTGTACCGAGGATCCGATGTTGTTCGAGATTTGGAATATGTCATTTTTGACGAAGTCCATTACATCAACAACGCCGAGGTATGTAATGCAATATTTACTATTTTTAAAATTATGTTATCATCGATTTGAATATTTATTTGTTAGTGTTATCCAAACGCTAGTGATAATTTATTTGTCGAATGTCGGATTTGGAGTCGAATGTTTTGACTTTTGTTTGTTTGTACATTTTTATTTAGCTATAAAAATAAAAAATTCTTACAGCTAATATATTACATAAATATTTATTATAGCATTAGTATTTTACTTAGCTTGCTTCTGAATTCATTTAATCCGTTTATTTGTTTGACGGTCTCCGGTAGTTCATTATACCTTTTGAATCCTTTGTACATTATGCTGTTCTGAGTACATGTCTTAGATCTATTGATTGTCTTTAAATTATTTTTAATTCTGGTGTTATACTCATGGTGTTGCGGTTAAACTGAACCTTTGTCATAAAATAATCTGGTAATAAACCATTTAGCATTTTATGAATAAACACCATTGTATTTAAATCAATCTTTTCTTTCACGGATATCATACCAAGATCTTTCAACATACCTGAATCTGACCTTGAAAAAAAACATTTTTTCTTCTCATAAAAACTTTCATAATAAGGAAAAATTTGCACAAATTCTTAGTTTTGATTTGGTTTTTTTTATGGATAGTATTGATTTGAGTAAATAGATTATATTTGTAACAAATTGTAAAAATTAAAAAAAAATATATTTCTCAATTTTCTCAAAAACTATATGTCAAATTTAAAAAAAATCTAGTAAATCGACTCCAAATATGATGTAGACTCACTGGTTTCCCACTTGTACATCAATATAAATGATGTAACAAATAAGTTCACACAGGGAATGGATACAATAAAAAAAAAAAGAAGATTTATATAAAATATGTATAATCATAATTTTGTTGATTGATTCGGCATTCACTTTGTAACACTTCATAATGAATTATGATTAAATAAAACGATGTTATGTGTTATAATATTCATTTATTTTAACATTTTTCAAAATAGGATATAAATCACTTTTTGACTTCAATAGAAACAAAAGATTACAATATACAAAAAATATCACAAATTATAATAAAAATAATATAACAAAACTATACAAATATAAATTAACTCGTCCAAAGGGGTTTGGATCTTCAAAATAGTCACTTTCTGGTAATAGGCCTTCAAGCATAATGTATTTTTAACATTTTTTTAAATTTTTTTGATACATAATGATTGAATGCTTCTGGCACCCTGTTATACAAGCGTGTACATTGCCCTCTAAACGACTTTACTAACCCTTTGCAGCCGGCTTATAGTATCTGCAAGTTTGTGTATAAGTAATAGTAATTTATAGTACTTGATAGTAATGATAATGACATCCGTTCCTTGTAGAGAGGCTACGTGTGGGAGGAAGTGTTGATCTTGCTACCGCCGCATGTCAGTATTGTGATGTTGAGTGCCACGGTCCCTAATACCCTGGAGTTTGCAGATTGGGTCGGCCGGACTAAGAAACGGAAGGTGTACGTGGTGTCCACGCTCAAGAGACCCGTTCCTCTGTGTCACTACTTATACACGGGTAATTCCTTTTTACTTCAAACAAACTAATGTAAGGTACAAGGTAATTGAAGATATTCAAGTTGATTAGTTAATTCACAAAAATTGGGAGGAGACCACGAGACATGCAAGACAAGAATTTTAACAAAACACTCGCGGCTTGCTACTTACTTACTTTTTAACTCCTGGAGTTCTGGTACCAACCCTTATGTATGGTGGTAGTGAAGCGTGATGTTGGAAAAAGAAGGATGAAAGTAGACTGAATGCTGTTGAAATGTGATCTATGTGTGGTAAGACTATGTATGATAGGTGTAAAATTGTCAAAATTAGAGCAGAGTGCAAGGCTGAGATGAGCATTATCGGCAAAATCAAGAAATGGTTTGGTCATGTGGAGCGAATGAGTGATGAGAGAACGGCTAAAAGAAGTTTAAATGCAAGTGTGCCTGGATGTAGAAGCCGAGGAAGGCCGAGAGAGACATGGCATGACCAAGTACGACAAGTACTTGAAAGTGGACATGGGAAAAGTCGGAATAATCGGCGTACGTGCATGAGGAGATGTATGAATGTAGAGGAAGCAAAGGAAGTCTGTCAGGACAGAGTGGTATGGCGTTCTATCCTCTCTGCCTACCGAAATGGATGGATGGTTAGTTAGTTAGTTAGTGTTGTGTCGGTGCTCCTTTATGGACGTGAATCCTGGCACCTCACAAAAGCTCAGAATGCTTGTTTGTTGAGTTTTGAGAACGAGTGTCTGAGAAGGATATTAGGCATTAGGTGGTTTGCCTTTATAACCAATGTTGAAATTCGCGAACGTACGCAGCAACCTCCAACAACTGGTGTCGCGAAGTCGCGGCAGTGGGCCTGGCTTGGCCATCTACTCCGGATGCCTCAGGAAAGCTTTAACCTGAGCTGTTTCTTCTTTACCCCACCGTCTTGGTAGACCGTTGATGACTATCTTCCGGATGTACTCGGCGGAGCTGATAAATGTGGACCTGACTAAATCAATTTTTGTGAGAATCAACCTGAAAAAATGACACTAAAATGCAATATAAACATTGTTTTTATGTATTATGTTATCAAACAAAAATATTATCACACAGCAGAATCGATTTTAAAGATATTTTTATTTCAGGTTCAGGCGGTAGTTCCCAGGATGAAAGATTTTTAATCCTGAACCAAGATGGAGTATTTGTGATGAAGGGATATGAAAATGCACAGCAGGCTAAAAAGGATCGAGCCAGAAAAAAAGAATTTGGACCTAAAAGTTTGTTACCATATATTTGAGTTTACTTCCAAAGTTTTTCTTGTCCTATTGTTAATATGCAAGTTATAGCCTATTAAAGGAGGCATTTTAGTATTATACTAAAATATTAAAAACTAGACTTTTTCAGTCAGTCAAACATCGCCCAATAACAAAACACTTTAGAAAATAACTCATAGCAAATTGACAAGACTAACTTTCGAAATGGACTTCTCATTAATTTATACATTGTCATTTTTATGAATGTTGTTTTATTTTTCGGAGGCGAATACAATAAAGTGGTTTGCCTTTATAACCAATGTTGAAATTCGCGAACGTACGCAGCAACCTCCAAAAAAGATAACTTTGTTTTGTTTTGTTTTGTTTTTATTGTTTTTACGCCCATAGGGTTTTTACATAGACATTTTAAAATGATTACACAGTAGGTAGCTATTCATTACCGCCAGAGATGGCATCCAGACACTGTTCCCTAAAATGCACTAGATTTGTGTTAAAAACATCAAATTGTTAGCCAGTGCGTGCATTCTTCGTATCGGTGAGTTAGCACTGTAATTGGTCGATGATTGGCTACAGTAAAATAGTGAATTACTACGGGTAACTCGACCAGGCACTCGTATACTAATTAAATTTGTTAGTTGACAACAATCAAACATAATCATAACTTGTATATATTATTATGATTAGTGCTGAAGGCACACTAACTTATAATTATTAGCCGATAGTATTGACTGAACTGACTCAAAATAAGTAAATTTTTGGGAAATTGCAAAATATTATTTTATTTCGGCATTGTTTTATTGATACTGGATTATTTCAATGTAATATCTCGACGTAGGAAAGAGGTAAAAACATATTTCTTAGACAGAAATGTGGCTGAAACTATCGCCAACTACTAACTTAAAAGTTGTGTATGTACCAGAGACGATAAATAAACACACTCTGATTCATAATAAATAAATATTTTTAAAATGTGTAGTTTGTGAAATCTGTTTGCAGATACGAGAAATTTCCTTACTCCGAATCAGGAACAGACAATGTGGTCAGCCTTTATTAGTCATCTACAGAAACACAATTTGCTTCCGGTGGTTTCTTTTGTTCTCTCCAGAAACAGGTAAAAAACTTTTTCTTCAAATGACTTGACATAAAAACTAATTTTTCCTGCTATTTATTAAATACACAATTTTTTTTAATGTTTGGTGTTGCTGAATATCGGAAATAAAGCAGAAAATTATAGTTAAACTTCCATATTATAAATACCTACCATATTATAAAATTTCTACCTGTGGAAAAAGTCGACAACTACGTTTATCTTGGTCACAAAATCACCATCGGCAGAGACAATCAGACCAGCGAGGTGGATAGGAAGATAAATCTCTCTTGGGTGGCTTTTGGAAAGCTAAATTCCACATTCCGAAGCTCCATTCCCAACTCACTCAAGACTCGAGTATTCAACCAATGCATTCTGCCCGTCCTTACTTATGGCGCGGAAACAATGACTCTGACCAAGCAATCCTCCCATAAGTTGCAAGTTGCACAGAGGAGCATGGAGAGGATTATGCTCGAAATAACATTAAGAGACCGAAAAAGGAACGATTGGATCCGACGCCAGACAAAGGTCTGCGACGTGGTGCAGTGAATTGCTTGGTTGAAGTGGAAATGGGCCGGCCACATAGCCAGAATGACGGACGACAGATGGACGAAACGCGTTCTGGTGTGGAGACCGAGGAACCAGAGGCCTCAAGGACGTCCACTGATGAGATGGGTGGACGACATCAGGAAGTCTGCTGGAAGACAGTGGATGGGGACGGCGCAGGATCAGGAGGAGTGGCAGGGGGAGGCCTATGTCTAGCAGTGGACCTCAAACGGGCTGAGATGATGATGATGATTATAAATAATGAATACCCATTGGCACATATTATTATCTTAAATCTATAGTAAATAGACAGACAGATAATAAAATGTCCAAAATAACAAAGTTTTTTCCTGGGATTCAGCAACATCGCTGTATTATGGAAGTTACACTGTTTAAAGAGTTATAAAGTGTCTGTGTTACCAGATCCTTAAGTACCTATAAATTTCCAGCCTTTCTTAACCTCCATTTAATATGGACCCGAAAAGATTTTCTTTGAATTTGGAACTCTATACTAAATGAATTTATGGAGCAAGGAGGAGCTTTTTTTCTCTCTTCGAAAATTAGTGGCAATAAAAGATAAAAGAGAAATACATATACATATTTTTTTTAAATTATAATTTACGTAGACTAATATTATTCATGTACATTACACTTAATTTTCTCTCGCTCTTTTATCCTAACGTTATACATTTTTCAATTTAGCTATAATATAATACACTAATATTTTACACACATATATTTTTTACATTTATCCCTAAATAAATTAACATTTTGTTCATTACTTACATCATCCGGAATCTCCTCATACATTTTAATGCCCTTATACATCAGACAATTCTGTGACATAGTTTTTCTTTTCTTTTCTAATCTTATATTTTTTGAACCTCTTGTTGCATACTTATGTAAATGCATTTTACATCAGAAGGTTGCATGTTCAACTCACGTCGGGGTCACCCTGGTGATGATGGTTTTATGTGGGTGCACAGAAAGAAATGAAAGATACTTACAGTTTTACAGTGCACATTTATTACACAATGAATTTAACTAGAAGAAAATACAATAAACTTAACTAGTTAAACTACGATTGAAATGAATAATGGAAATGAAAAATGAATCTAGTTTGCCCCACAATCTGGCGGCAAGAAATGCACAAAATCGACGTCTCGTCACGCAGAAGGTCAAAATATCTCTCGACTATTGTCCGAGCGTGTTCGGTGTAGTTCGGCTCGTTCGTTCGTCCCACGTCGCCCGCGTGACATCATTTCTTCCGCCACACAGTCATTGTTTTTTAATGTTTTGTAAATATCTTGGAATCATCCCCTTACATATTTCAGGTGCGATACCACTGCTGAAGCCCTTATAGCAATCGACTTGACAACAGCAAGGGAAAAAGGCCGAATCCATTCCTTCATACAAATGTGCCTTAAAAGGTTAAAAGAGCCGGACAGAAAACTACCACAGGTTTGTAAAATTATGATAAATGTCTATGTATATTTTATGCGTCCACTGCCGACAATGAGATTAGAAGACTCACCCTGTAGCTCAATCACAGATGATTGTCGACGTGCTTAAAAACGTGCTAAGCATTTGACCGATCACAATGAACATACGTTCATATCACGGTCGCGTTGCCAAGCACCATAGATGAAAGGCATACTTTGACAAATGTTTCGTTTTATTGCTTTCTCAAATTGATTTAAAGCAAATAAATGGCATGATAAATTGTGCACAAACAATTAAAACTCTATAAAACTAAATGATTTTACTTTACTTGCAGTTTTGGCGTATTTTCCATATTTAAATAATCCCGATCGATAACTTTTAACGGATGTTCCATTGTGATCGCGAAAACGTTAAATATCCGTGGTGAGAAATCGTTATCACGTCGCATATTAGCACGTCGATAGTCATCTGTGACTGAGCTTATGGTGTTGATCTTGATGTTTGAATACTGCGATATCTCATCTTTACTATCAGATACACAATGTTTCGATAATCCTTATTATATAAGTCTGTAAAATATTTTATCTGTTTAAGACGTTATTATGGGTCCAATTAATATCTCAGCACGCATCTCTCTCTGAGTATAAACACAGACCGGTGCAATGTTTTACAATACTCGTTTTACGAAGTGCTTGAAGTGATTAGTTCTCCCTAAATATAATAACAAGTATGGTAAGAGAACACTTCAGTACAGTATACCAAAAATCTGTAACATGCTACCCAAACAAGTATTAAAAAAATAATTAATTTTTCAAGCTTAAAAGAGAGAGACGGCGTGCTGAAGGAACTTTGTTGCTAGAGCGCGATTTATTATATTGAGTTTTAGAATTGTATTTTAATTTTTTTGCTGCCGATAGGGTATGTATTGTGTACTTTATATTTTTAGTTGAATTGTTTTTATTGCACCTACTTGACGAGTTGCTGTAAGGCAATCAAGGTAGGACATTGTATTGTTTCTTTTTATGTTTATATTGAAATAAAAAAAAGAGAAAATAGATTTTGGAAAAATTTGTAACATCTTGAAATGTTAACTTTCTAACAATAGATCCTTATCGATATCCAAACAGAGACCAGAGAAAACTCTGGAAAACGAATATGTGATTAAATCTAGGGTTTACCAGGGCTTATGACCTGTCATTGGCTGGGTTAAGTGGCCACTTGAATGTAATTACAAACATTCCCGCATTCCGGCCCCATCATCTGATAACGATATATTACAAAATTTTTGAAAACTCGTATATAATTGAACTTCGCCGTTCATTGCATCACAAGTGAGAATTTATCACTAGGTAGACATCTGTTGAGAAGATTGTTAAGCATTTTGGCAATCAATTTTATTGGTGTAGGTAAGGCTCATCCGAACTTAATTACTTACTAGTAGGACCCTGAAGATGTCCTCTTCCAATTTTTATTGCTTTATAATTTTAGTTATTAAATCTTTTTAACAAACATTTGTAATGTGTACAAAATACTTGTAGAAAAATTACTGTATTATACACATGCTGGCTAATTTCAGATATTATTTATATCCCTAACAGGAGTAACAGAGAAACTCTGTTAAAAAAATTGTTTAATATCTAGGCGTAAAATTTCCTACTAGTAGGAGTGTCAAAATATGTTCATATAATATATAAAAATCAATTATATTTGTTCAATTATTAAATCTATAAAATATAAAACAACCCACACCAACCCCCCCCCCCCCCCCCCCCCCCCCTCTTTATCTAATTTAATATTCTAGATTCACGAGAATGTCATTTCTTCTTTCTCGTGGCATCGGCGTTCACCACAGTGGGATCGTTGCCAATTTCAAAGAAAATTGTCGAGATGTTATTCCAAACAGGGACTGGTAAGACAGAATCATTCTCGTACTTATTACTATTGACTAATCACACTTCATTTAAAGAAGGCAGTGATGTTTTTCACACAAACTCTTTCGCAACAGCTTTAACTGGCGATGAGAAAAGACAGCGCTATCAGTCTAAATCTACTAGATCTAAATTGAATTTGACCATTCAAAAATGTGATTAAAGAACAGAGTTGTTGACATGGGTCAAATGGAATTGATATAACGGATAGGGTAACAACCCTATACTGGGGCTCGGGTGTATCCAATTTAGTACCCCTATAACACCTGTGAAAAAGGGAAAGGTACTCAATAAGTGAGCATATTATTTCAGGGTTATATATCTTTTTGCAACCGAGACATTTGCCATGGGTGTGAATATGCCAGTCGAGAACTGTTTGTTTTTGATTCCGTGTCAAATTTCGACGGGAAAGAAATGAGAGACTTGTTTCCAGCAGTATATATTCAAAATGGCTGGCCGATGCTGGTAGAAGAGGTGAGTGAAGTGTAACTATATTTTTTCACATTCCATATTTTTTTTTTTTTGAAAAGTAAATGAATTTTTGAAATTGAAAGATGCCTCAGAATAAAATTATTTAAAAACGGGAGCTTATAAATAATGAATTGACCGCAAAACCGATGCTTTAAAAGCACCCGTCTACTAAGCGCACAAAAAGTGTCGTACTAAATATATAGTCTGATGCGTTGAAACCTGATAAGTGGCTATGTACTTCTTTTCAAATTTTCAGGCGCTACTTAAATCAAAAACTTGGTTTAAAATTTTTATAAACGCATTCTACCATATATAATGACCTGTTTTTGGCGGAAAATCGCGATTTACCATATTTAAAATTAATTAGGAACATAATAAATGATAGCAAATAATGGAAAAAAAAAAATCGGTGTGCGATCGGACCACCTCGGTGGAAGTTTATACTTTCTTGTCCCTTGTTCAATACACCCACTCCGCACAGACAAACAGACAGGATATATAATTGAAATATAAGACATTTTTCAATATTGTTTCAATATATACTAGGTTTTCCCCGGTGCTCCTGCCGGAAAGCTTAAGTGTAACTTGCCTTGGTGTTTTATTTTTGGGATTTTCAGTTGTGGTAAAGTTCGGGATTCTATAAAACCTTTTTTTTTCCTGCTTAGGTTTGATTTTAAACTTCCTGTTCAGTTTCTCTATATCTGTCACTAGAAAGTGTGGTACGTCCAATACGCCCCTAAATCTTAACGCTCGTTACCCTTAAAAAACGGTTACTCATCATCATTTTATTGAAAAAAATGTACGTCAGAATGCCATCTTGGAACAGAAAATTAAACGCTAGATTCGAGATCAGGGCCCCTGAATACCTATTAAAACGAATGCGACAAGCATTTTATGAAAAAAATGCGTCGCCATCTCAGGATTAAATAATAAACGCTAGATTCAAGATCAGTGGCCCCTAAAAACCTATAAAACGATATGCGACATCATTTTTTGAAAAAAAGTGGCGACCACCATCTTTGGAATAAAAATATAACGACTAGATTGAAATCAGGGCCCCTGAAACACCTTTAAATGATTTCTCCACATCATTTTAATGAAAAAAAGTTGCGTCCGCCATCTTGGATCCGAAATAAACACTATAATTCACAGGACCCCTTAAAACTAGTATAACGATATGCAACATCAGTTATTTTGAAAAAAAGTGGCGTCTCGCCAATCTGGATTTAGAAACAAATAAATCGCTATTTCGAAATCAGTGGATCGCATAGTAGTAGCGAAATTTGCTACTTCTTTTCCTTAAAAGTTACGACGGTTATTCCCGTAGAGGGTCAAAATAATATATTTAATTTACATGTATGCTCATTTTAAGTTACTAATATGAACACTGAATCTTAAGAACTGATCATTCCTACTATGCTATGTAATAAGTATGATCAAACGATGCACCATATGGTGATATAAGGGGAAAGTAGTATAATGGAAATGCACTTAATTTGATAAATAAAAATTCTTGAAGCCCGCTATTGGTTTTATATTCTATAAAAATAGTGTGTAGTTAGGGTTACTTGAAAAAAAAGTCTAAACAAATATGAGGAGAATAAAACCAATATTGTACATAAAGTGTTTTATTTAATCATAATTCATTATGAAGTGTTACAAAGTGAATGCCGAATCAATCAACAAATACTATTATTATTATTATTATTATTATATTAAATACACAACAATACAATGCTAGAGAATACAAAATGACTTGACTGATCCAATGCTGGAGTTGAAGAGATCAACACCCTCGCACACAAAGTGTTTGCATATAAATTGTTGCATATTTATGAAAAATGTCATTGTTTTTTTCAATTTGTTTTGCAAATATCTTGGAATGATCCCCTTATTTATTTCAGGTGCGATACCACTGCTGAAGCCCTTATAGCAATCGACTTGACAACGGCAAGGGAAAAGGCGAATCCATTCCTTTCATACAAATGTGCCTTAAAAGGTTAAAAGAGCCGGACAGAAAACTACCACAGGTTTGTAAAATTATGATAAATGTATGTGTATATTTTACGCTGCCGACAAAAATTTTTTAGACTGCCGACAATGAGATTAGAAGACTTAACCTGGTGTTGATCTTGATATTTGAATACTGCGATATCTCTAAAAAAAACAAAAACCATATAGTTTAAAATATTATAAATAACCTCATAAAAGTAATGCTGCACTTACTAAATACATTGGCGCATCCCAAATATTGCCTGTTTTAGAGCGCCAGCCAACCTGTTAAAAAGCAGTTCAAAATTCAACTATCCTGATCTCAAGAAAAGAAAAAAATAGATTTTGGAAAAATTTTGTATATGTAACATGTCAAAATGTTACTTTTCTAACAATAGATATTATTGATATCCCAATAGAGACAGAGAAACTCTGGAAACGAATGTGGATTATCTAGGCGTTTAATTTACTACAGTAGGAGTGTCAAATATGTGCTTTGTTGTGTGTTTACTGCAAGTTTATTTGTGCAATGTTTGTCTAGCAGAGTATTGTACTAATTTAATATTCTAGATCACGAGAATGTCATTTCTTCTTTCTCGTGGCATCGGCGTTCACCACAGTGGGATCTTGCCAATTCTCAAAGAAATTGTCGAGATGTTATTCCAAACAGGACTGGTAAGAGAATCATTCTGTACTTATTAAATACTAATCACACTTCCTTTAATGAAGGCAGTGCTGTTTTCACACAACTCTTTCGCAACAGCTTTAACTGGCGATGAGAAAGACAGCGCTATCAGTCTAATCTACTAGATTTATTGAATTTGACCATGCAAAATGTGATTTAAGCATGTTACTCTGCACAGTTGTTACATGGGTCAAACTGAATTGATATAACCGGATAGGTAACAACCCTATACCGGGCTCGGTGTACCAATTTAGTACCCTATACACCTGTAAAAAGGAAAGTACTCAATAAGTGAGATATTATTTCAGGTTAAAATTCTTTTTGCAACCGAGACATTTGCCATGGGAGTGAATATGCCAGCGAGAACTGTTGTTTTTGATTCCGTGTCCAAATTCGACGGGAAAGAAATGAGAGGACTGTTTCCAGCAGAATATATTCAAATGGCTGGCCGTGCTGGTAGAAGAGGTTAGTGAAGTGTACTATATTTTTCAATTCCATTTTTTTTTCGTTTGAAAAGTAATGAATATTTGAATTTGAAAGATTCCTCAAAAAAGTTTATTTAAAACTGGAGCTTATAAAAATGAATTGACCGCAAACCGATGCTTTAAAAGCACCCGTCTCCTAAGCGCACAAAAAGGGTCGTACTAAATATATAGTTGATGCGTGGAACCAGATAAGTGGCTATGTACTTTTTTCAATTTTAGGCGCTACTTACATCAAAACTTGGGTAAAATATTAATAAACGCATCATACCATATAAATACCCGTTTTGGCGGAAAATGGTGATTAGAATATGCTAAAAATTAATTAAGGACATAATAAGGATAGCAAAAATCGAAAAAAATTCATACCTAAGATAATAACAGGTTAATTTTTAGTCGGTTAACAAAAAAAAAACCCGGAATTCAGTATCGTTAATAGAACCCATTTCAATAAAAAAAACATGTACTTTTTATTATTACAATTTATTATTTTTTTCCTAATATTTTTTACAAATTACGCACACCCTACTCACAGCTGGTCATCTGAGTTCATGCGCGGCGCATAAGGGTATGTGCGACGAGGGAGTGCGCGCGGGGCGGATGAGCACGCCGCGCCGCTCGCGCAGTCAATTTAAAACTGTCGGGCATAGACCCGTCAAGGAGAGGGGTGGGGGGCGGACGGATGCTCCGCCTAGGGTGACCAAGTCTTCTACTGTTTCTGTGGAATCATTTGGGTGCACTTTTCTTTTTTTTATTTGAGAAAGTACATGTTTTTTTATTGAAATGGGTTCTATTAACGATACTGATTTCAGGGGGTTTTTTGTTAACTGACTAAAAATTAACCCTGTACATCACCACCTTAATTTTTTTTTTTCCCGTAGTCCATTATACTATTCACATACCACACCACACCAAAGCTGATATGCCTAAATCGGACAGTTAGTTAGGTTTAAACTTGTCCAGTCCATTCTTAAACCCGTTCACACTATTCGCAATGACCAGCTCCTGCGGTATAGTAAAATATAATAAAAGTGTTCTGATCTTTTTTAATTTATTTAGTTTTTTGTTAAATCAGGTCTTGACGATACTGGAGCTGTTATTATATTGTGCAAGAAGGATGTCCCAGACTCGGTCACATTGAAGGCCATGATGCAAGGAAAGCCAACCAAGTTAATCAGCCAATTTAGGGTGACGTATTCCACCATGCTTAGCTTATTGAGGTTTGTGAAATTTTTACATCAGGTCACCACTTTATATTACTTACTAGAAGACGCCTGAAGATGTCACTCCAATTTTTGTTTGCGGAATGGGGAATGTTGTAATACATCAAGTGACCACTTAACTTTGAACCGGGTTGTGGTCTAGTGGTAGATTTGAGGACTCCGGATTAGAATCTCTAGGTTCGAATCCCACTCCAGCACAACTTGTTTCCTGCTTTCTGACACAGTTATTTCCAACTATTTGAAAGCAGTCCCAAAACTGAAATATTTGAGTATATCATAAGAACTCAAATGTTTCTTTTCTATAAAAAAAATATTTTTTTTTTTAAAACCCAGCCAATGACAGGTCATAAGCCCTGTAAACGCCTAGATAACCCACATTCGTTTCCAGAGTTTCTCTGTCTCTGTTAGGATATCAATAATATTTGATATCAGCCCAGCATGGGTATAATCCAGTAATTTGTCTAGACAAGTATACATTTAAAATGTTGTTAAATACTGTAATTTCATTAAAATGTTTCTGTGTTTATTTTCAAAGTAGTTTTGGCAATGAAGCCATTTTAATTTGAATATTTTCAGAGCGACGAGCGTTTCGATCGAAAGCGTGATGCAGCGGTCGTTCCGCGAATTCGGGGAGCAGTGCAAGGCCGACGGGTACAAGAAGGAGCTGGTGGAACTGGAAAAGGTAATGGCCATGTACAGTGAGCAGCCCCTCGCGCCCCACCTCGCCCCCCTGGCCGAGTTCCACGACGTGGCGGTCGACTATCTCCAGGAGGCGGCTGACCTGATGCCCGTGCTGCTGCAGCAGACCAAGAAGTTCGTCCTCCCCGGCAGGATCCTCGTCATCAGCATCGGGAGATATGTCAACCAACTTGCCATGCTCCTGAATTTCAAAGGTAATTTAAAGCTTTCCACTTATTTAACAAACTGACTGATGAGTGAAGAAAATAACATTTTGTGTACCAGCAAAATAGGGGAAAAATATTGCCTCAAGATCTGTGTTTTTCCGCAGTTTTTTTTGTTAGACCGAATAAAATGTTAGCAAATCCACAAAAAAGGCATAAGTTGTTCCAGTGTCCTGACATCATTTTTCATATTTTTGGCTCGTTGACAAAATTTTATTTTTGCACTTAGCGAAACGCCGATGCTTTTTCCAAACAAATGCCTAATGCGAGTTATTGTTATTATTATAGTGATTCCTCCAAGGTTAATGTAATTAATAAAATGTCCCCCATTTTTTTTTATTTTTTTTTTAGTTTATTTTAGAAAAGTTTTTTTTACAAATACATTGAATTTTTGTTGAATACAGACAACTCAAAGTATATGATAAAGAAAGAGAACTACAGTGTAACTTTCATATAGTGAAGTCGCTAAATCCCAGTAGAAAAATTCGTTATATTGAAAATTTAAAATATAGAATACATACAAAATTTTGAAATTCATACGGGCAAATTAGATATTTCGTACATTTGACTATCTCTATTTTCTGTAGATTTAGGGAAATACTATGTGCCGCTGGGTAGTTGACCACAGAAAAGTTATTCTTTATATTTACGTAATTAGTAAAAAAATGTTTTTCTGATTTAAATTTCTATGTTAAATATTTCAGCAAGTGTCAAGTGTAACAAGAATATCACTCGGCTACGTGCCGTGTCGAATAAACATCGAGTGACGTATTTTAATCCTTACTGTCTGTTCATTTTTTGTCTTGGACGAACCTAAAATTAACAATGGACAAATGAGAGGTTTTATTATGGACCGGAGAAATTCCTAGTAAAAAGAGTGTCGGGTAATATTGCTGCAATAAGGCCGGACCTTTCAAATAAATCTTGAAACCAAAAATCAAGAACCACGCACACGTGTGACGATTTAGAAAAATGTTAAAAATTATACAAATTTCAAAGACTTGTACATAATATGTTGTAAAGCTTCGTATGCAAGAAAAATCTAATACGAAAAATAAGAAAATTGCTTCAAAAAGTGTCATTTTTCAGGTAAAATTTAATTATATAGAAATTGGACTTCATTATATGGAGTCTAATTTATATGAAATACAGCTTGAACTTCAATATTCAGTAAAAAAAAATTGTTGTATGAAGAAATTCGTTATATAGAAGTTTGTTATATGGAAGTTTAACTGTATTAGATGACATTCTCGTGTGTATCGACATCAATTTAATACTGCTTAAATATCTTAAAAACATTTCTCCATGCAATATAAAATTTTATGTATAAATAAGCTAGTTATGTCTGAAATTCTCCGCAGTATCTAGAATTTGTAATTTCAAACCATATCTTTGTGACCGATGTCTCTTCACAGGTCCTCAGTTGACGCCCTACAAAGTCCTCATCCTGGATACAGAGAACACGGAGACAGAAGACCAAACTCCTTCCATTCAGAAGACGGATACCTGGTACGCCATCTGCGGGCTGGCCAGGGGCCTCGATACCTTCGGCTCCGACCAAACCACCCTCAAGCACCTGGTCATCTGCATCGGGGCCAGGAACATAGTCGGGGTGACAATGACGCAGTTCAACATGGACTGGGAAATCATTACCTCGGACTACGAGAAGAGACAGATGCCGAGGTTTAGGTCCAACCCGCCCGGAGACAAGTGTAAACAAGCCGTCATGAAACTGTCCCAACTCTCATTTGTCACCTACAACAAAACAAAACCAATTGACTTTGTGAATTTGCACGACTTGAAGATTAATGATGGGGAAATTTTTAATTCCATTGAAAGAGTTGATAAGGCTAAGGAAATTTTTAAAACTTTTTGTGTCTCATTTTAAGATGAAAAATCAGTTCTTTCATCAAGATATTAAACTTTGTGTCCCGACGATAATTTTTTGACAAGTCATGGAACTTTGTGTCTCATACTTTACTAGATGATACTTAAGCATCAGTCTAGTTACAGTCAAGATATTAAACTTTGTGTCCCGACGATATGTATTTACTGTTGACAAGTCATGGAACTTAAGAGATACTAAACTTAATACTCCACTAGGAAGATACTCCTAAGCAGCAGTCTAGTTACAGTCAAGATATTAACCTTTGTGTCCCGACGATATGTATTTACTGTTGACAAGTCATGGAACTTAAGAGATACTAACTTAATACTCCACTAGGAAGATACTCCTAAGCAGCAGTCTAGTTACAGTCAAGATATTAACCTTCGTGTCCCGACGATATGTATTTACTGTTGACAACTCATGGAACTTAAGAGATACTAACTTAATACTCCACTAGGAAGATACTCCTAAGCAGCAGTCTAGTTACAGTCAAGATATTAACCTTTGTGTCCCGATGATATGTATTTACTGTTGACAAGTCATGGAACTTAAGAGATACTAACTTAATACTCCACTGGGAAGATACTCCTAAGCAGCAGTCTAGTTACAGTCAAGATATTAACCTTTGTGTCCCGACGATATGTATTTACTACAACTCGACTCTTATACTGACGAAATCTGTATAAAATACAATAGATACAGGCCTCAGAATTTTTGTATTCTACCTTAATAGAATTACGAATCACATAAAGGTCAATGTATAATGATTCATTTTGAAATATGGAAAACGGAAATAAATAATATAATTTATCAAAAAATCGGGAATAAAATCACCAATTCAAATAATTTCCAGAGCTAACATTACAAAAATTGTTACATTACAACTTCAACAAAGCAATATCTAGGAATATTCATATTTATAAAATTTTTAAATCACATTTTCCAGGTGTACAAAATACATTTCACCGGAGTGCGCGGATTTTTTTTTTGTACCGAAAGGCAATTGATTTTAATTTTTAATGTAAAAATGGAGTTGTGTCAGTCAATGTATGTATTATATTTTTTTTTTGTTTTTAGAAAAAAATAATAGATTTGCTTCCGGCTACAAATATTGCTAATTTTGAGAAAGAGTTTGCGGTGGTCTTTGAAAGGAAGCAAGTTGAATATAAGTTTAGAAAATTGAATGTTCTTGTATCGTATGAAGCAATGGCACTTTATCCTGATTACCAAAGACGACTAGAAGTGCTTAAAGAATTAAAGTGAGTAGAGATCAACTTACTAAGTTCTTGTTAACAATAATTGTGTTCAATATCAATAATTCAACAATTCAATATCTTTTTTCAGCTATGTAGATGATCAAAACAGAGTAGCGATGAAAGGAAGGGTAGCTTGCGAAATGAAGACAAATGAACTTATAATAACAGAATTAGTGTTTAGAAATATCCTTACCGATCTAGAGCCAGCCAAAATTGCCGCCCTCCTTAGTTGCCTTGTTTTCCAAGCTCGGACACAATATGAAACTCCAATCGATCCGTCGTTAATTCCAAGTATAGACGCCATCAAAGCGGTTGATGCGGAACTTTCGAATGTTGAAAAGAAATATGATGTAAGTACTCATTATTAATATATTCAACATTTTGGGCGTGTTCAAGTACTTGTACACAAATCTGGATTTTATCCCAAGACGGGAATAGTATATGTATATTTTATTTTATGAGATGTGGTAGAATTTTTTTTTTTTCCAAATTCAGGAATGTGGATATTCGGGCGTTTACAGGGCTTATGACCTGTCATTGGCTGGGTTAAGTGGCCACTTTATGTAGGTACTACAACATTCCCCATTCCGCTTATTAGCGAATATCCACACCAGATAACATTTTTGATTTGCATATATGCTACGAATCGAGAATCATCCACCAGCAAGTTAAAAGCTCCATCTATGCATTGATATTGAAGTTAAGTATTTATTAGCGAATTACTTTATTTTTGTAATTAAGACTCTTCTGACGAGTTAAATTAAGTACTAGTAATCGCCTGCAGATGACTCATACATTCTACCTCATTAAAATTCTACCTCATCTCTGTAGGGATATAAAATAAAATTAATATATTCATCGAAAAGTGGAGTAAATATTGAAATATTTTGTATTAGGTATAATATCCAGAAAGTAAGTTCCGTATTATCTTCCATTGCAGTTTTGCGCATGTGTAGAACTTACCCTGTCTATTATTAGTTAGCCGAGTCTTAGATATTTTGAGAATCAAAGCAGTAATGAAATGTGTCAGTCTTTTTACCTGTTTTATCTACTTTTAGGTCGGAAAGGAAGATCCCCTTGCCGAGAGGTTGAACTTTGGCCTTGTCCAAGTTGTGTATGAATGGGCTCGTGGCAAACCTTTTGCGGAGATTGTTGACCTCACTGACGTACAGGAAGGTATCATTGTGAGAAATATACAGCAGCTTCATGAGGTTAGTCCTATTCACAATGAAATTTATTCCTTGATTAAGAAATGCATGTTGTTTCGCCATTGGTCAGGAGATAAATAAATAATTATTTGTAGTTATACTCAAAGTTATTTTATTGCCCAGATATTATGCCATACCAAAAGCGTTCTACAGACAGCTTAATAGCTCAGCATTGTGATATCAGTACAGGAGCCCATCAAACTTTAGCATATTATGTCATCAATCTTCCGAACATCATCCACATTAAACGTCTCCATATCTCGCATGTTAAGACTGCACAATGACATAGAAAAACATTTAAATATTGATGTATTTAATGATAGATGTGGTGAATTCAAGAGGAACTTGAAATCTTTTTATAACCTCTGATTGAACATATTTATGCAAAGTACTTAAAGCTTTTTTAAACCTGTAAATTGTATACGAGTATTATAATGCTGTGTAATTCTGTAATTGGTGTGCAATAAAACCGTGTATGTAATTATTATGATAATATGTAAAATCATAGATATTGTCACATTGTAGAGTTACCTGTAATTAAATAAATAAAAGTGAACTTAAAAAACTTTACGGCCATGAAAATTCAGGCAACCTATCATTTTTATGGGGTAAATTTAAGGTAACATTTTATGTGGATGAAGTCCAGAAGAACTATGACATAAAGGTTCTAGGTTATAAGTGTTTTTTCTTTTACAAAATGCAATAAAACTCCGAAAATAGTAATTTTAACATATTCCTCCATTTGGAATTGAGAAAGTTTTTGCTAATTTAGTTTAAACTGAAGTATCGCTTGATATTTTTTTTAGGTTCTGATGAATGTGAGAGATGCGGCTAAGATAATAGGGGATCCTATGTTACACGCCAAGATGGAAGAAGTCTCCGTAGTAATCAAACGGGATATAGTATTCTTTGCAAGTCTCTACACACAAGATGATGTAGTCAACGTTTAGTGACCAATCCCAAACACAATCACAACCATTTAATAAATACAACAAATTTTCTGGTCAACTTGTACTTTGGTGTTTACTTTTTAAGAAATAATTAAAATGATGAATTTGAATAGAAATTTGTTTTCATTTCTGCATTTCGTACATTTTATCAAAACTACCTTTTTTCATCCATCATCTATTATTTACTTACATTGAAATAATGAAAGTTGTGATTTGAGTATTTCTGTACCTCAGAGGCAGACGGATGCAAATCCAAAAAAGTACTTTTTCAGTACAGCCAAAAACATAAGTTTTTATTCATCCCTTTTAAATAATTGAAACAGATAAACATTTTGACTGATTTTTTAAATTTTGTATTGAAGTTCATTTCAAGTACTTCCATTTAATGTAAAAATATTTTTTTTATTTGACCAGATGAGGCAAATTTTTATAGAATAAATGTAGAGGTTTTGGATTTTCTCCAAATCCATATACTTTGGAGTAGTCAGCGGAATTAGGTTTTCTGTGCTGGGGGAGTAAAGCAGGTTCCCTTTTTTCTTTTTTTGAATATCAAACGACAAAAGCCTTTCATCGAGCCCTCACTGAATTTTTACTTTAGATTCCAGATGCAGAGAGTTTCAAATCCCTATATATATATCATGGCGAGTTCCTTAGTTCCATATCCATGAGTTCCATCATCCTCTATATTAGGCACATTTTATACAATACTCGATCATCATCATCATCAATGAAAAACCTTAACGTGTTTAACAGTATTTAATTATTCCTCAAATTATAAAAGCATTAAACTTTTAAAAGGGATTTTATAAGCAACCGAAACAGTTTATTGCTGTTTCTCGAAAATGAAGAAAACGTCCATAGAGAGAGTATTGGAACCAATTGGAACTCAACGACTCGTAGGTATCAACTTATACCTCCTATTGCATTCAGGGACCTACTGAACTGTTTTTTTTTTTTTATGTTTAAGGCTAAATAATTTCTCATTAAACTGGCAACACAAATATTTTGTAGTTTTAGCGGTAAAATTGACAGTTTACTAACTACTAAGTTGACACTTGAAACAATCTGTGCTTGAAACTTCGTTGAATTTATAAATCGACATGGATATCTCAATAAATCATTGATTTAAGTTTTTATTTTATTGAAGTATCAGTCTAACCGTGTTCCGTTGATTCATACAAAATGACCGAAATAGTTCAACCGGGTTTTGGTGTATATTCTGAAGGCGGGCGGCGGGACTCAATTGACTCAACAGAAAATTTACAAGATAGTGAAAATGAATTATTTACGAAGTGTAAAAAAGTCAACAAATCCCGAAAACCTAATTTTGAAGACAGTGATAGCGAATCCGAAACATCTAAAGATAGAAATAAGGTTATTAGTTCTTCCCACGGGTCTGACAATGATTCCTCGAATCAGCGTAAAAAGTCAAACAGCAGTGACAGTGAAAATGAAATATTTACCAAATCTAAAAACAAAAGTCGTCATTTTGTCGATAGCGAGAACGAATCTGAAACATCAGTAAACAAAGATGACACCGGCAAAGAAAATGCGGAACGAATTCCGTCTGACGATTCTTCTAAACAAAGTGAAAAATCCGTACTCAAGAAAAAGAAAAGAATTATTCGTCGCAGCGAATCCGCTGATTCCGAAAGTGATCGCGAGGAAAACGTTGTGCAGTCAAAGAGGATAAAGGAAAAACTGAACAAATTTACTGAAAAGTTCAAGAAAAGATTTGCAAAGTCTCCAAAAAAGTCTGAAAAAAAACCGGATAAAACCGAAGTTGTGAATTCATCGAAATATCATATCTCCAAATTGTATGATTCGGAAAGCTCTGACGAGGAAGCAGAAAAGGTACCAAGTTTAAGTAATGGTTGGGAAAACAACCAAAATGATGACGAGTCGAGAATTCCAGGGACTCAAAAAAGTAAAAAGAATGCTAGGAAAACGATGCCAAAGGAAAATGAATCAAAAGTACAAAGGGTATGTACAGCACTTAATCACTTTCTTTTTACCTCTCTGTATAAAATCATATTTTATCATCATCATCATCATCATACCATATCCGCTCCCAATGTGGAGCATATGGAATCCACAAACTGCCTCCAGGCGAAGCGATCGGCCGCTAGCTCCCGTGCATCCTCCTAAGTCAAGTCCACGTCCCGCAGCTCTGACGCAAACTGCCGACGAATTGTCAACAGTGGACGACCAGGACGCCGGGAACCTGATGCCTTGTAAAATAGGGAAGCGTGGTTAAGGCTCGGGGAGCATACGTAGTATATGGCCCAGCCAGCCGAAACGCCTTCGCCGGATGACAGTAGATACCAAGGGTTGCTGTGTCCGTTGCCTCACCTCTGTGTTCTTTACAAAGTCAAACCACCGCACAACTAAAATTCTTCTAAGACACCTATTCTCAAAACTCAGAAGTCTGCTGTCTTGGGCCCTCGTTAGGTGCCACGATTCGCAGCCATAGAGGAGAACAGGTGTGATGCAGGAGTTATAAAGGCGGCATTTTGTTTTAACCGAGTAAACATCCGATCTTAATTAATTTATTTTTTAATAATATTTTTTAGTATATAATTATTTTAATTTAATTCGCATAATATTTAAATAATATTTATTAAATAATATTTACGGTGAAGTTAAATATGAAACTTTTCAGATGTCCGCTAAACAAGCTATGGAGCAGATGCACAAAATTAAGAGCGAGTCCAGCCGGATGCTCAGAGAGAAGGATGTCTCCCTTCCCTACCACCGACCCAAGCAGGTGTCTCTCAAGGACATCCTGGCCAAGAAGTCAATAGCCCTGGTCCCCGGTAACAAAAGAATGGGATTCAAAATGAATGAAGACCAGCTAAAAGTATATGCGTAAGTGTTGAAAAGGATTTATTTTGCATATCTACTGAAATTTAAAAATTTAACAAGTCGTCACCTGGGTACTTTTGTTAGAAAACAAATTGTAGACCGGGATTTAAGCCTTAAAATTAAAATCCAGAGTGTATAACTCTAACCGCGGAATTAAATCCCGGTTTTAAGTCTCCCTGTTTTACACAGTTCCATGTAAATGAAAATAAAATCGTAAAAATATCACTCATCTTTTCTAAATCAACAATTTTAAGAAACTACATAACTTAATTACTTTGTTTTAATGTTTCCAGGCAGCAATTGAAGGAACGCGAAAAGGACATGTTAGAATTATGTAAGAGTGAAAGTGATTCTGAGGAGGAAAATAATACAGAAATTTCTGCTAATGCAGAGAACAAACCTGATGACATTTCTAAAGCTAAATCTCCCGTAGATCACACCGTACCAAATGAAACACCTCTTCAAATTCTAACTGCGTGTAAGAATTTACTAAGCACTTTTGATAGAGAAGAAAAATCTAATATAGATGATTGTGCTGTTAATGAAGGTGCTGATGCAAATCTTGAGTCATCGGATGCCGTATTGTTGTACAATGGTGACAAAAATACAGATGGTGATTTAGCCAAAATGGCTAAATATAACCAGGAAATTAGCAAGTTAACTGACGTTGAAGAAGCCATGGAGGCAGTTGAAGACACTGCGATTCTTTTCAGTAAAGTTGATGAGGCCAAAATCAGTGATATGGATCCTGGTTCTCTTCTAAAATCACCTTCACACGATGAGGTTTTGGAATCTGATCTGGATGATACAGAAATCAACTATGATGAAATAGACTACATCAATGGAAATATTGATAGCGAATGGAAATTAAACTCCAAATCTAACTTACAAGGCGGTCATTCCAAAACTCAACCTGATGGTGATTTTGCATTATATAATTTTATTATTATACTATCTCTGTTCTATCAGGCACTGAAGTGAAGACTGATCATCTTGCCTTCTTGTAATAAATTATCAGTTACCTGGTAGTGTTTATTTATATGCTTGCATTTTTACAGAACCCACAGAAGCTTCAACTTCTCAAAACATTTCATCTAGTGCTCCCCTTTCGACCCTCAAGCCAAAATTGACGGGATCTCCGGGTTTTTTCATTGATTTGATATCCGGCGAGGTACAATCTGGAGTTGAGATGTTAAAAAAGAAATTCCTCATTCATGCGGCCATGAAAACTCCCGAAGAGATCGAAAGAGAAAAGGAACGCAGGTCAGAAATACTTTGAATAATTCAAAATATGACTGGTTTGTTATTTTCCTTTTTTTTCTATACTTAGCATCACTTCATGAATAGCTAAATCGTGACAAAAAATTTAATGCATTCAGAGTATCAACCGACCAACCATCAGTTAAAATTTTACCTTTTCCGTAATATTCAATGTTATTTCTTTTTTATGCTTTTAGAATCCAACCAGGATCTTCTCTTCTAAAGTTGAAACGAGATCTAGAAGATAAAATGACTGACCAGAGGACGCAGGAGTGGACCAAGAGATTAGAAGAAAGCGCCTTAAAAAGAAAAGAAGAAAATGATAATCTTTCTGATTATGAAGAAATTCTAGAAAAAGACGAGTTGGAAACGTGTGGAAAAGAAATTGACAAGGAAGACAATGAGGATGAGGAGATAGATAGCGAATCAGAAGGGGAATCAGAGCCAGACGAAAATGACATGTTGATAACTGAATCAACAAAACTTAAAGATGGATGTGCTTTCCTTGATGAAGAGGCAGAAGTTGAAGATGATGAAGATGCTGTCTCAGCTGATGAAGATGAAAGTGACGACTCTAGCGATGACTCCGGAGATGATTTGCTACAGCCGACCCAAGAGAAAAAGATTCTCACTAGAATCATCAAGCCCGCTGACTCCGACAGCTCTGACGATGAAACCACAGACAGAAATTATGAAACCGTAAAAGATGTTTTACCAAAGCATGACGACGAACCAAAAAATGGTGATGATATCTTGAGCACTCCAATGAAAAAAGATAGAACACTCAAACCAACGCAGTCTGAAGACATATTTGAGGGTGATTATATTCCGAAGAATGATTCCTTTTTATTGGACTGTAAGTTAAACTTAATTTCTAACCTTCATTCTTCTCAATCGCTTGCTCTTGGCAGAGCAGGATCAGCCACCATCCGCCTGTCTCCAGCTTTCCTGGAGACAGGCGGATGTCTTTCCTTTCACCTTTGTCATCATGTCAGTCCATCTCATTGGACAATAAATAATATACAGGCGTTTTACTGTAAATGCAATTTATTTTAATGTCATCATACATGTTTTTTTTTCCAGTAGGTACAGCGAAGATCTCGATGCAAGTTTAGAATAAATTGTGGGGGCAGGCCAACTCTTCTCCCTTTTGGAGAATTTTATTTTGCATTTTTTTCAAGTGAATTAGTATGCGTTTGGGTTAAATTATGCCTCATTGAATCTGACTACTTTTAGGTGAAGAGGAAATGCCTCTCGGACAGATGGCTGTACAACCAGGTGCCACTCCACTATCACTGAAGAAAAGCGACCATTCGTTTAGTGAACCAACTCCTGATGTTCGCGGCAGATCTGACCTCTCAAGTCTCGTTTCCCCCATCATCAAACTGACGGCTGTCCAAAGAATGTCTTTTGGAAATGTTTGTAGAATCTTGAACTTTAATCCATTATAAAATACTTAAATTCATTTTGTATTTATAATTTATTACTGTACAACGTTAATGTAAAAAACTTGAAATAGTGAAATCCCGATAAACTACAATACGGAGTGTAACATCAAATTGTATTTTGTACATTCCAGAAAAAGCGGATTTTTATTAATAATTTATATCATGTTAATCTTGTTCAAAGGTTGAATATTGTTCACGATATGGTTTTTTTTCACTTGGCTAATAGAAAAATCTGATGTAGACAAAATGCGTTCTGACGCATGTTTAGTTTGTCATCAGTGTACGAGACAAAATAGTAGTAAGAGAATTTCACCTACATTTTCTAAATAGAATTGTAGTCTTTCCAGGCATCTGTAGATCAAACTCCTTCTCCAAGACTGACACCCTCATCTCCTAAGTACAAGTCTCCGCACGAGGCTGATAAATTTGCGAATCTACAAAAGAAGCTCCTATTCGAATCGGAAGGCTCTGAAAATTTGCAGGTATAAAAGAAGGTTTAAAAATTTAATTCTTAGGTAATCATTAATTCATAGTGATACTATAACACCCTTAATTGTATTTTACTTACTTACTTCATACTTCCCAGTAGGGTGGTTTCAGACTGGAACAAGGCCTAGTCTCAGAACACAGAGAATGAACTCCTGGAGCTGTGTACAGGAAAATTTGTCGGAATCAATGACAGCCAAGACGCAACAGGACCTAATACATCTGCCACTGAAAAAGTAAACAGACTTAAGTATTATTGGGTTTCAAATTTGGCACAACGGAGTTTTGGTACCAACCCTTATGTATGGTAGTGAAGCGTGGTGTTGGAACAAGAAGGATGAAAGTAGACTGAATGCTGTTGAAATGCGATCTCTCAGACGAATGTGTGGTAAGACTATGTATGATAGATGTACAAATGTCGAAATTAGAGCAGAATGCAAGGATGAGATAAGCATTATGGTTTGGTCATGTGGAGCGAATGAGTGATGAAAGAACGGCTAAAAGAAGTTTAAATGCAAGTGTGCCTGGATGTAGAAGCCGAGGAAGGCCGAAAAAGACATGGCATGACCAAGTACGACAAGTACTTGAAAGTGGTCATGTGAAAAGTCGGAATAATCGGCGTATGTGCATGAGAAGATGTATGAATGTAGAGGAAGCAAAGGAAGTCTGTCAGGACAGAGTGGTATGGCGTTCTATCCTCTCTGCCTACCCCTACGGGAAAATGGCGTGATGGTTAGTTAGTTAGTTAGTTAGTTTCAAATTTAATTACTGGTGTATGGCCTAGAGCGCACTGCGATACTGTTATGTATTATAGTGTTATGTCAAAGTTTGACGACAATAATAATCAGTCTTGAATAATGACCCAACATGTGAACATAGTGTTTTCTTAAATTCCTTCAAACATTACATTGGCGACGAGGAAAATGACACTAAGATTTAGTGAATATGGCCCAGGTAAAACCTGGAGCCATTATATCGACAGATTTTGTTTTGCTCTGGAAGCAAACCAAATAATAGAAGAAAATGTCAAAAAGGCCAACCTGTTAGCAAACTGTGGAGAAGAAAAACCTACGACCAGTTAGTAGCGTTAATATTACCTAAAAACATCAGAGAAGTTACATTTGAAGAAATTCTGCATGTATTAAACAAACACTACAATAAAGAGCCTAACGAAATCATACAATCTTACAAATTTCACAACCGGCAACAGAAAGTTGAGGAGTCGATAAATGCCTACATTATAGAGTTAAAAAAAATAAGTAAGCATTGTAATTTCATGGATTTACAAAGGACATTAAGAGATAGATTGGTTTGCGGCGTGAATGACAAAAATTTGCAACAAGACTTATTAACAAGAGAGAAATTAACTTATGAAAGAGCAGTAGAAATCTGTCAAGCTTTTGAAAGTGCAAAAAAGGGGCTTGAAGACAATACATCTTACAACCTTGAGCAGTGAAGATAATAGCGAGCCCATGGAAATAAACAAAATAAGTGTGAATAATAGAAAAATAATATGCAGATATATGAGTGTAAACATTGTGGAAAGAAACATAGAGGCGAGTGCCGTTTCAAAGAGGCAATTTGCAGGTTATGTATGAAAAGAGGACACATACAAAGAATTTGTTTTAAAAATAAATATAATAATAATAGTGTAGAGGAAAACTGCGAGGACATGTGTGGCGTGTATCATGCGTGGGGGAGTGCAAAGGTGACTCCATATTATGTAACACTCGGTATAAACGGAGTTAAGGTGGATATGCAAGTAGATTCAGGAGCTAGCGCATCCATCATAAGTTACACATATTATCGAGAGTTGTGGCCAAAGGGAGGACCTGAATTGCGGCCCAATAATGCCAAAACTCAAAACCTGGACGAAAAGTAGATTAGAGATTATGGGAGAGATGTTGGTAGAAGTACAATATAATGGAAATAAACAGATGTTAACTCTGTTAGTAGCAAAAGGAAGTGGGCCGAGTCTACTCGGACGAGCATGGTTTGCAGACTTGGGAATCACAGTTGAAGGAATTCATGAGATACACAATATGACAACAGACAGACTGCTTCTGGAAGATATAAAAAAAGTTGTATAGAGATATGTTTGATGAAGGATTGGGAAAGTATAAGGGACCGAAAGTGTCAATACAATTACTAGAAGGAAAGTCTACACCCATATTCATGAAATGTAGACCCACACCACTGGCGCTAAGAGAAAAAATAAATACTGAAATAGACAAAATGACAGAAGACGGAATATTAAAACCAATAACATATTCAGAATGGGCGACCGCCCATAGTACCAATTGTTAAACAAGATGGTAGTATAAGATTATGTGGGGATTATAGATGTACTATCAACAAAGCAACATTATTTAGATTACATATCCTTTACCCACAATAAATGAAGCATTATCAACAATTAGCGGGGTGGTAAAAATCTTCACAAAATTAGATTTAGATAGAGCGTATCTGCAAGTGGAAGTGGATGATGAGACAGCCAAATTGTTAACGTTAAATACACCTAAGGGATTATTTACAATGCATAGGTTACCTTTTGGAGTTAAAACATGTCCCGGGCATATTTCAAAGATTAATGTCCACATCACTAGCAAATAATAGAGGGCGTATCAGTGATGTTAGATGATATATTAATATCAGGAAAAGATTGGAATGAACATAATCATAGGTTGGAGAAAGTGTTAAAAATCCTACACCAGAATGGACTGCACCTTAATAAAAAAAAATGTTTATTTGGAACAAATAGAGTTAAATATCTAGGGATATCTAATTGATGATAAGGGAATACACCCAACAGAAGAGAAAGTAAAATGTATACAGGTGGCACCAACACCTCGTAATACTAAGGAACTTAGAGCATTTTTAGGTTTATATACATTTTATGAAAAGATTTAATTCCAGGAAAAATCAGAGACATTAGAGCCATTATACAGATTGTTAGACAACAACAAGGAGTGGAAGTGGACAAAAAAAAGAACAGAATGCATTTGAAGAAGCCAAGAGAGAAAATTAACAGGAGAGTGCCACCTTGGTTCATTATGATAGTAATAAGCCTTTGGTATTGTGCTGTGATGCGAGTGAATATGGTGTTGGAGCTTATTTTGTCACATGTGATGTCAGATGGAAATGAAAAGCGATAATGATGGCATCTAGAACGATGCACAAACATGAACGACGATATGCTCAAATAGAATAAAGAGGCATTGGCGATAATGTTTGGGGTACAGAAGTTTCAGCAATTTTCTATATGGAAGAGATTTCAAAATAATAACGGATCATAAGCCTTTTGTTAGGTATTTTCAATGCAGAAAAACGAATGCCAGAAGTATTATCACCTAGAAATGTTGAGATGGGTTTTGACTCTAAATAATTATAGCTATTGTATTGAGCATCGACCGGAAATAAGATTGGCAATGCGGATGCTTTAAGCAGATGGCCGGTAGAACAGGAAATAAAAGAACCAGGAGATCCCGCGGAAGTCTTACTTTTGGAAGATACTCCATCAACATTTCCCATACGATTGTAGAGATATTGCGGAAGCCACTCGTAAGGATAAAGTGCTATCAAAAGTATATTATAACGTTTTAAAAGGCTGGCCAGAAAACATTGAACAGGAAGCCAAAGTGTATCATCAAAAAAGGGATGGATTATCTATTCAAAGAAACTGCTTGTTGTATGGTAGTAGAGTCATCATACCACTGTCAATGAGAAGCAATCTATTAAAATTATTACATGATTCACACGATGGCATCGTCATATCCAAAGCGATAGCAAGAAGTTATTTCTATTGGCCAGGGTTAGATGCTGATATTGAGAAGAAAACAACAGGCAAATGTGATATTTGTCAAGAGCAAGGAAAGCAACCTAACTCAATCAAACATCAGTGGATTACACCAAGTAAACCATGGCAAGATTGCATATAGACTTTTTCGGACCTTTTGCAGGCAGGCAGTTTTTAATTTTGGTAGATGCCTACAGCAAATGGCCGGAAATTAAAATCGCTAAAGATGTATCAAGTGGCACAGTAATTGCCACGTTAAGGAATATTTTTTCAACGCAAGGGTTGCCAGAAACTTTAGTATCTGACAACGGTACAGCATTCACATCGGAGGTATTTGGTAGCTTCCTAAAAGAGAACAATATCAGACATGTGAAGACAGCACCTTACCATCCAGCAACGAATGGACAAGCAGAGAGATACGTCCAAATTTGTAAATCAAAGTTAAGAAAAATGAGTCATTTACCATGGTCTGTAAAGTTGCCGCGAATATTATATAATTTGAGAACGACACCAAATACAAGCACAGGGAAAACACCCGCAGAAATGTTAAAATAAAAGGCAATTTAGAACAATGATTTGATAAGTTTCATCCACATGCAGATATTACTAAACAGACATTCCAAAAGAAATATAATCAAAATGTGAAAATACGTGATTTTAATGTACATGAAAAAGTATGGGCCAGACAGTTACGGAAAGTCTAATAATAAATGGAGTAAAGGAGTTATATCAAAAATTATTGGTACATCTAATTATGAAATAAAACTAGATAATGGCGACACACACAAGAAGGCATGTAAATCAATTGAAACATGGAGAAGACGATGAGGAGGTTCAGGAAAATGCCAGAATGGAGAAATTTACACCTCAATATACCAGAGAAGAAGAAGAAGAAGAGGAAGATGATATGGTGGAGATCCCTCCGCAGGAGAGGTGGGCAGATATTATAGGAATTCCAAGCACCTCAGAAGAAGCGAACATGCAAGCAGGGAAGGCATTGAAAAGAATGCGAAGTATTGATGAATCGGAGGTAGCCCAAGGTAGTGACAAACTACCAAGAAATGAGGCGCCGGAAATTAATATGAAATGAAGAACATTTATGTTATGATTTATTGTTTTATTTGGTTTATTGTGTTATTAGATTATGGTTAGCTTGTTACTAACTTGAATGGAAATGGTATGTTTATGTATTATAGTGTTATGTCAAAGTTTGACGACAATATAATAATCAGTCTTGAATAATGACCAACATGTGAACATAGTGTTTTCTTAAATTTCCTTCAAACATTACAGATACTATACATTTAAATTTTGTTACTGGCTTATCCCACAACAAAGGAGACTTTTTAGCCAGTTGACTATTGTGTCTGAGTACTCTAAAAGGTTTGTATAGGTTTGATATTGTCGCGTTAGCCGTAATTTAGAATGAATTAGCCGTAATTTATTTTAAATTTCACTTATTTATTTTAGATTTAAATTTTTAAAGCAATTTACATTTTATTTATTTTAGATTTTACTTATTTATTTTTAATTAAAATTTCAAAGCATTTCACAATTTATTTATTTTAAATTTCACTTATTTATTTTTAATTGAAAATTTTAAGGCATTTCACAAATTTTTTTATTTTAAATTTCACTTATTTATTTTAGATTAAAATTTTTTTAACGCAAATTACATTTTATTTATTTTTAATTAAATTATAAATATTAAATATGTTATACCAGAATGTGTTGCCACCTATTTTTTTATTATTTTTCTTTATATATACAATATATTCATTATGTAATGTAAAAGCCCTTTGGGCGTAGATAATATTAAAATAAATAAATAATGCGCATAGTATATTTAAAATTTAAACAGCTTTATTTCACTTTTTTGAAAATGACACTAAGGAAAAATATTTTTACAGAATGTTTTCTCAGAATATATCTTTAGTTTGGTCAGATGTTCAAAATACGGAAACATTAGAAATGCATTATACCGATCACTTCATCATTTTGAAAAGGCAAAAATTAGCAGAGATGCCAAATATTGAACACCAAACTTCTTCTATTGATAATGCTAAGCTGAAAGATGAGTCGATAACAACCTTTTTCAAGACTGGTAGCACGGAATTCAGAACTGAACCTAAACTCAACAAAAATGAAGAACTTGCGCAGACCTCTGGCGTTAAAAAATTTATGATTCTTACAAGCTCTGAAGACGATAACGTGAATGGAGAATTCACAAGTGCGAAAAGAAAATTTTGAAGTCAAGAAAAGAGAGAGGGAAAAAAAGGAAGCAGCTGCAAATATCTGGTAAGCATTTATTTATTTATTTATATTTTAATGTTGTGCACACAGTGATATGTTAGGTACAATAAACTAACATCAATTTAAGGTAATATACGAGGTCTGTTCAAAAAGTATCGCGAATTTTGAATTTCCGCGGGCTACGTATATTTGATTTTTGATTTTTTTGTAGCGTTATGTTGGTACTCACGTCCCTTACTTATGCTGACAAGGTCGGACATTTTGAATGTTTAGTTAATTTTTGACAGCTGTTTTGCTTGGATGTTGTTTTGGCTCGTCTTCGATTTTTGCCTATTCCAAAAAATGGATCAATTTTTGCTCACAGTTTTCTTCGATTGCAGGCAGCGGTGGGCTGCAGGGGGCTCGGAGGGGCTCGCGCGAGCCCCTTGTTAAATTTAACTTGGGCCGGCGAGCCCCTTGTTAAATTAAGAGAAATTAATATTCTCAGATCAAAATCAGTACATAAATGCGTAAACTTTGAAACGTGAAAGGAGTATAAACTTTCAATTGAACATGTGTCAAGGTTTTACTGTCGATTAAAATAATAGGGAAACCTTTATCAGATTGGGATGCCACATCATATGTAAAGACTTGGTTGCAACAACATCGGCTAGCTGATGATACTAGAATTAGGAAAAAAAAAATGAAATTGAACCTTAGGCGAATGAGAAAGCATTGTGGAAACTATTGTGACTTGTTACATAATAATAATAATTTTGGATAATTTATAGTCAATTTGTGTTTCGTATGTGTTATATAATATATAAATATGAAATAGAATTTTATTTAAAAACGCTGTGATGTGTGTTTGGTGTTGTTAATATTTTTTTGTCATAATATAGTAAAACATTTTTAATCAACATGAAATTTCTGCGCCATCTTGGAACACTTCACTATTGAATCTGAGGTAGGTAAGTAAAATGTACATTTGCAACTAATATTAAAATATTAAGATTTGTTGAATTATAAAATTTTCTACGTACGGTCAATAAGGAATATTACCTGCAAGTTGAATGCGCAATTTGCGCGAAGCAATCCGCCAGAAACGCCTGATTTTAGTGGAAGAACAAAAACTGGCTTTTGCACCATGATAACGCCCCTGCTCACACATCGTTGCTTGTGCGCGAATATTTGGCCAAAAACAACACAGTAATAGCGCCGCAGCCACCGTATTCCCCAGACCTGGCCCCCTGTGACTTTTTCCTGTTTCCAAAACTGAAGAGGCCCATGAAAGGACGATGCTACGCCACGATTGAGGAGATAAAGACGGCATCGAAGGAGGAGCTGAACAAGATCACAAAAAATGATTTTTTTAAGTGCTTCGAGGATTGGAAAAAAACGTTGGCATAAATGTATTATATCCGAGGGGAATTACTTTGAAGGGGACAAAATAGATATTCATGAATAAATAAATACTTTTTGAAAAAATATAAAAATTCGCGATACTTTTTGAACAGATCTCGTATATACAACATAACACCAATTACGTGGACAACACAATGTACAAGACAAATTTCTGAAGACATGAAGTGAGCAAACAATAGTATATAAAGTGATTATGTTATGTCATGTGTATGATGTGTCGTGGTATGTGTGTGGAGTGTGGTGTACGTGTTGGGAAATCTGAATATTTAAGCGCAGGAGACAATATATGTAGGTTATAATAAGTTTGCGCTACTCAGCCTCAAACCTCGAATTTCAGGGAAGTGGCATTCCATGCTTGAAAAATACTACCGTGTCTAGTCACCCACTATGTCACTCACTACGTCATCAATAGGCATCTACGTCACACGTTTCTTGTATTGGCCTAAGTGCTGGAGTCTTTAGACGGTGGAATTCGATAATCCATAGTATTATGAAATTGTTATGTATTATAGTGTTATGTCAAAGTTTGACGACAATAATAATCAGTCTTGAATAATGACCCAACATGTGAACATAGTGTTTTCTTAAATTCCTTCAAACATTACATTGGCGACGAGGAAAATGACACTAAGATTTAGTGAATATGGCCCAGGTAAAACCTGGAGCCATTATATCGACAGATTTTGTTTTGCTCTGGAAGCAAACCAAATAATAGAAGAAAATGTCAAAAAGGCCAACCTGTTAGCAAACTGTGGAGAAGAAACCCTACGACCAGTTAGTAGCGTTAATATTACCTAAAAAAACATCAGAGAAGTTACATTTGAAGAAATTCTGCATGTATTAAACAAACACTACAATAAAGAGCCATTATACAGATTGTTAGACAACAACAAGGAGTGGGAAGTGGACAAAAAAAGAACAGAATGCATTTGAAGAAGCCAAGAGAAAATTAACAGGAGAGTGCACCTTGGTTCATTATGATAGTAATAAGCCTTTGGTATTGTGCTGTGATGCGAGTGAATATGGTGTTGGAGCTATTTTGTCACATGTGATGTCAGATGGAAATGAAAAGCCGATAATGATGGCATCTAGAACGATGCACAAACATGAACGACGATATGCTCAAATAGATAAAGAGGCATTTGGCGATAATGTTTGGGGTACAGAAGTTTCAGCAATTTCTATATGGAAAGAGATTTCAAAATAATAACGGATCATAAGCCTTTGTTAGGTATTTTCAATGCAGAAAAACGAATGCCAGAAGTATTATCACCTAGAATGTTGAGATGGGTTTTGACTCTAAATAATTATAGCTATTGTATTGAGCATCGACCGGGAAATAAGATTGGCAATGCGGATGCTTTAAGCAGATGGCCGGTAGAACAGGAAATAAAAGAACCAGGAGATCCAGCGGAAGTCTTACTTTTGGAAGATACTCCATCAACATTCCCATACGATTGTAGAGATATTGCGGAAGCCACTCGTAAGGATAAAGTGCTATCAAAAGTATATTATAACGTTTTAAAAGGCTGGCCAGAAAACATTGAACAGGAAGCCAAAGTGTATCATCAAAAAAGGGATGGATTATCTATTCAAAGAAACTGCTTGTTGTATGGTAGTAGAGTCATCATACCACTGTCAATGAGAAGCAATCTATTAAAATTATTACATGATTCACACGATGGCATCGTCATATCCAAAGCGATAGCAAGAAGTTATTTCTATTGGCCAGGGTTAGATGCTGATATTGAGAAAACAACAGGCAAATGTGATATTTGTCAAGAGCAAGGAAAGCAACCTAACTCAATCAAACATCAGTGGATTACACCAAGTAAACCATGGGCAAGATTGCATATAGACTTTTTCGGACCTTTTGCAGGCAGGCAGTTTTTAATTTTGGTAGATGCCTACAGCAAATGGCCGGAAATTAAAATCGCTAAAGATGTATCAAGTGGCACAGTAATTGCCACGTTAAGGGATATTTTTTCAACGCAAGGGTTGCCAGAAACTTTAGTATCTGACAACGGTACAGCATTCACATCGGAGGTATTTGGTAGCTTCCTAAAAGAGAACAATATCAGACATGTGAAGACAGCACCTTACCATCCAGCAACGAATGGACAAGCAGAGAGATACGTCCAAATTTGTAAATCAAAGTTAAGAAAAATGAGTCATTTACCATGGTCTGTAAAGTTGCCGCGAATATTATATAATTTGAGAACGACACCAAATACAAGCACAGGGAAAACACCCGCAGAAATGTTAAATAAAAGGCAATTTAGAACAAGATTTGATAAGTTTCATCCACATGCAGATATTACTAAACAGACATTCCAAAAAGAATATAATCAAAATGTGAAAATACGTGATTTTAATGTACATGAAAAAGTATGGGCCAGACAGTACGGAAAGTCTAATAAATGGAGTAAAGGAGTTATATCAAAAATTATTGGTACATCTAATTATGAAATAAAACTAGATAATGGCGACACACAAAGAAGGCATGTTAAATCAATTGAAACATGGAGAAGACGATGAGGAGGTTCAGGAAAATGCCAGAATGGAGAAATTTACACCTCAATATACCAGAGAAGAAGAAGAAGAAGAGGAAGATGATATGGTGGAGATCCCTCCGCAGGAGAGGTGGGCAGATATTATAGGAATTCCAAGCACCTCAGAAGAAGCGAACATGCAAGCAGGGAAGGCATTGAAAAGAATGCGAAGTATTGATGAATCGGAGGTAGCCCAAAGGTAGTGACAAACTACCAAGAAATGAGGCGCCGGAAATTAATATGAAATGAAGAACATTTATGTTATGATTTATTGTTTTATTTGTTTATTGTGTTATTAGATTATGGTTAGCTTGTTACTAACTTGAATGGAAAGGTATGTTATGTATTATAGTGTTATGTCAAAGTTTGACGACAATAATAATCAGTCTTGAATAATGACCCAACATGTGAACATAGTGTTTTCTTAAATTCCTTCAAACATTACAGAAATTAACCCTAGGAAGCGTATATTTTTAGAACGTTAATTTTTCTTCCACTTTCCCTTTTGACCGACATGTTCCTTCCCCTCGATTCTAAACTTTAAGGCTACTTCAACTAATCAACAACCGGTAGCATTCAATTTTTGAAATGATGTTAAGAGTAATGTGCACTAGTGTTAGGTTGTTTCATTTGTAATTTTTTTATCCGTGTTTCCAGATGACGAATCTGATGCAGAACAAGGTTCTGAATCATTTGATGATGATGTGGATTCTGGCCGACTTGTAGACTATGATTCCGAAGAGAGAATGAGGTACTTACAAAATAGTAATTTTTATTTATTTCCTACTTCTATCTAGATCTATTTTGAAACGATTTCTATTCTGCTCTATTATATCCGATCACTAAAAGGACACTAAATGCTACAATTCTAATTTTCTCTACGAGTAAAAAAGGTGAAAAATTTTGCTTCTGGAAGCTTTAGTTTTTTTTTACTGGACTTATCCGGACTTTATACGGGACAGAAAACTGCACAATTTCTTGTTCAGAAAACTGTGCAGTCTGTCAAAAGACACGCTAAATATGTGTATTTTTTAAGCGCGATTGTAAGTTACTATCATATATTTGCTCACAGGAAATTGTATATACAGAGTGTAACAAAACTCGATGTACAAGCGGGAAACCAGTGAATCTACATCATATTTGAAGCCGATTTTGTAGAATTTTTTTTTTTTTATTTGTACCTTAGTTTTCGAGAAAATTGAGTACAAAGTTGAATTTTTTTTTCGATTTTATTTTGCTAATTGTTATCAAATATCATGAATTTTGTCAAATTAATACTATCCATGAAGAAAACAAAATTAAAAAACACGTTTTAATAAGAATTTGAGCAATTTTACTTAATCTGCCATACTTATGAAAACTTTTGTGGGAAGAAAAAAAAAAATTTTTAGCTCAGATTAAATAGTCATATTACACAATCGTCTCCAAATACGATGTACATTCACCAGTTTTCGGGTTGTACATCGAGTTTTGTTACACCCTGTATAGCTAATAATATAAATATGTTATTTGTTTTTTACGTTTTTAAAAGCATACAATATACCAATATCTACTTAAGGGTTTACATAAAAAAAACATTAACTGTCATGTCAGCCATACAGTTTTTGGGGTCAGACGTCAGTATTAACATCTTATCCACAACATTAAATAAGTTGTCTGAATTTCAGATTGTAGTACAGCCTGAAATGTCGGAAAAACCGAAGAAAAGGGTGGCCTCTGAGTTCTTTGACCAGGAAGCAGAGTTGACCTCGGAGGACGAGTGGAGAGCATCCGGAGACGAGGATGAGAGAGGGCTGGACAGGATGGAGAGGGAAGACGGAGACGCCGACCAGTTCGACCAACGAGCCATGAAGAAACAACTAGAAAGGATTCACTTGTCAGTTTAATTCAATGCAGTTTTACATTTTGAAAGTCCAAACCTTGTGGACAATGGGATTGGAAATCTAAATTTTCTGTGAATGCAGAAAAATAAAACAAATAATCACAATTACATCTGTGCAATACGTTTATAAATCGGAAAATTAATAACAGAGAGACAATCATTTATATTCAGTTTGATTTATTTATACAATCATTTATAATTTTTGGAATAAAAACTATAAATGATTGTATCTCGCTTATTAATTACCGATTTATGAACGGATTGCACTGATGGTTTTGTGATTCTAACTAACTAACTAACCATCACGCCATTTCGCTGAAGGGGTAGGATAGGACATAACAATTTTTATGGAAGGCCACAAACTTGGGATTTCGTGCATTGGTGGCTGAGAAACTACGCTCTATACCGTAGAGGAAATATATTAACTAACTAACCGTCACGCCATTTCTCCGAAGGGGTAGGCAGAGAGGATAGAACGCCACACCACTCTGTCCTGGCACACTTCTCTTGCTTCCTCCACATTCATACATCTTCTCAACGCATGTCGATTATTCGGACTTCTTACATGCCCACTTTCAAGCACTTGTTTTACTTGATCATGCCATGTCTTTCTCGGCCTTCCTCGATTTCTACATCCAGGCACAGTCGCATATACATATAATTTTTTTAGCCGTTCTTTTCATCATCCATTCGCTCTACATGACCGAACCATCGTAAAAGACCTTTCTTTATTTTTGTCGATAATGCTTATCTCAGCCTTGCACTCTGCTCTAATTTCGACATTTGTACACCTATCATACATAGTCTTACCACACATTCGCCTGAGAGATCGCATTTCAACTGCATTCAATCTACTTTCATCCTTCTTTTTCCAACACCACACTTCACTACCATACATAAGGGTTGGTACCAGAACTCCATTATGAACTGCCAATTTAGCCTCTTTTGATAAGCATTTATTAGATACGACCGACTTTAAGGCACCATTAACTCTGTTACCGGCACTAACCCTCCTTTCAATGTCCTTATCCATATTTCCATCACTAGTGAACATGCTTCCCAGATATACAAATTCTTCCACCTGTTTCAAGCTATCGCCATTTACTACGATCTTACACTTAGTCATATTCACATTTCTTTCAAAAACCATCACATTCGACTTTTCCACATTCATTAACAGGTCACTCTCCTTGCACACATCCCCACAAGCCCATTCTTGATTTATCCATGGCGAGGGACCATCAATCATATTTGATATCTCAACAGAAAACAGGAACAAAGAAGCTCTGGAAAAAATATGGATATTTAGGTTTTAACAGAGCTTATGATGCTACAGAAAGATTAATTATAAAAAAATCGGAGACGTTATAAGTTGCCATTATGTTTAGCTTAACTTAAAAGTAACTCAAATGTCTGTTCAATCAACTCATCCAATTCTCAAATATTTTAGGGTCCATCAATGTAATAATTAAAAAAAATTAATGACCAACTATATCTTGGCGGCCTCCGTGGCGTAATGGCTAAAACGCTGGACTCTTTGGTGAGATCGCAAAAGTCAAAACGGATTTTTCTCTAACCTGGGTGTTAAATAAATCAAACGATTAACCTAATCATTTTGTTGTCGGATCTAAAGTTAATCATTCACTTATTTCCTTATTTGTGATATTTTTCAGGCGTCAGATTTTGGATGACGACAAGAGAGAGGTTCAAATGCTGCAGGAAATGTTGCTGGAAGATGACATGGAAGGCGGAACAAGAGAAAGAAAGTTTAGGTGGAAAAACATTGGTAACCAAGTCTCCATTAAATCAAACTAAATGCCTCCTATACATGGAGTAACAAATCTCGTAGTACAACCCGAAAACTGGTGAATCTACATCATATTTGGAGTTGAATGTGTAATATGACTTTTGAATCTGAAGTTAAAAAAAAATAATTTTCTTCTCATAAGTACTGCAGATGAAGTAAAATTGCACAAACTCTTATTAAAACGCGTTTTTTTTTTTGCAAAAATTTATGTCATAAAAATCAACTATCTCGAAAACTATGGGTCAAATCAAAAAATTTTACTCTAAAAAATCGACTTCAAATATGATGTAGATTCACTAGATTCCCGCTTGTACATCGAGTTTTGTTACACGGTGTATAAGGAACTAAATCGTCAGATATTAAAAAAATATCTGAACTATAATCTAACTTATTTTAAAACTACATGTCTAGAATTATTATTAGTAGATACATAATAATATAGTAAAAGTATTTCTTATATTAAAGATATTGATTATTGTTTATATGTATTATTTATTATGTACGTATATATTTTCTCAACATTAGACGATATAAGGCGGTTTCCACTTAGTTTTTTAGAATTATGCATAATTATAGGGCCTATTTTTTATTGTAAATATTTAATAATTATGTAATCAATATCATTTTCACTTATATATATATGTAACTGGAACATTCACAGTTTGTGACGTTTTATTCTGTATAAAAAAAATAAAAATAGTATGTATAGAGGCGATATGGTTTTTCGTAATAGTATAGTTATGTTGTACTCAATTTTTGTTTTCTTTTTAGATAATAAATGTGGAAGCTGGCAGCAGCCGTACTGGACGATGACCTGGATGGAGGGTTGGATGATTTACAGTCGATAAGGAGCAGTGGAGGAAGCAGAGACACGAGAGGGAAACCTTCCTCAGGCAACTTATGGTAAAGCATGGTTTGAAATCACTTCAATTCTGCTGCGAGGTATATTCAGCAACACTCTGGTTAATATTTGGGGGCACATACAACAAGAAATATGGACTGTAAATTAGGGTGGTGGCCCAAAAATGTTAAATTTACCCTACACCTCAGGGTCCCGCTAAGTTTTTTACTTTAGTTGATAGTAGTTAAGTGCTAAAATTTCAATAGGTGGAATAAAAGGCTATGCTCAACGTCTCCAAGGTTTTAAAATTTTTGTAATTTTCCCATATAAAAAAAAAAGTTTTTTTTTGTGAAAGAAATACCAAGAAAAATGTGTTAAAAGAGTTGAAAAAATTAGAACTATCAATGGTTGTTTGTGAGGAGTGCTTTTATTCAAGTGATTATTTTGGACTTTTTGTGAAAATATGGCTTTGTCATCAACTATAACACGTCAAGCGGACTCTATATTCTTGATAGGTGTCAAAGATTTAGAACCAATATCTAGATTTAATTAGTTACCATTCATCATCAATATTATACTATGAAATAAACTAATTTACTACTTCCCAGGTAGTTGTACTTAATTTAGAACACAACCCTCGAAATGCCAGATTTTTTCTTAATATTACATACCTTTGAGCACTGTCTTCCAATTAGAATATTAGCTTCAAACTTTACCTGAATACTTGTTTTACCACTGATAAAAAAATTAGTGGATGCCCAGATATGTAAACTAGTTTTGAAATTTTTAATATATAATATGGGCCACACTACTGTAAATAATATAATTTAGGATTTGGAAGCCTACAGTCATCATCGCATTATCTCTTGTATTGCGTCCTTTTTGTAAGGATAGGATGGTCTTTGGATAGGTATTGTGATAAGGTACGGCAGGGGACGTATGAAATAGTGTCTGCCAGATAGGATGATAGTGTGAGATGCACACATGCGTTCTGTCCCCTCCCCTCTTTTCCCTAATCCCCCTCCATTGAGACCCTGACTGTGGATGCACGGGTGGATGTCTGGGATGGGGGGCCTGACGAGGCAGTATGCTGGTCTCCACACGGGTGATAGTAATTACTAATAAATAATGATCGGGGTAGAAACTAACATTACCCTAACTAACTAACCATCACGCCACTTCTCCGAAGGGGTAGGCAGAGAGGATAGAATGCCACACCACTCTGTCCTGGCATACTTCTTTTGCTTCCTCCATATTCATACATCTTCTCATGCACGCACATTGATTATTCCGACTTCTACACACTAACATTACCCTACTACTGTTAATTTGGGCCTACTCTGATTGGTTTGGGTGATGGAAACAACAACATTATAATACATAAGGGGAGACAGTGGTAGGGGCAATGAAAGCATTTGTTCGCGTACATAACGTAAATTCATCCGTATTTTTATCACACTAACAATCTTAAAATCGCGGTTTAGCTTGTTTAAAAAATTGGTAGAGTTGGCTGGACTGAAAAAAGACTCAATAGTCTTTAAAACAGTCTAGGAAAGGTTGGGGCTTTCATTGCATTATCTCTTCTCGATTCCAAACTGAATTTGAGACTAGGTCTCGTTTAGTTTGGAAACATTTGAATTTCATTAATTTGTATATTTTTAAAATTTGATTGCAGGAAAAAGAAAATTCACAAGCAAACAGTTCTCAAGGCAGCGAAAAGTTCACTTCATTTTCGAGGAATTCTTTCATCAAGTCATCTTTAGCGAAATCTCAACAAACTGCAATTGAGATAAGTGCCGATGTTACTAAAACATCTAATGGTGACTGCGAGAAAGACACTGTTGAAGGAATCATGACCAAGAAGAGAGTCAACAATGATCTACCCCCTCCTGCAAAGAAGCCATTTTTGATGCAGGTGAGGGTTTTGAAAATATATTTTATATCATAAAACAATAAATGCTCTTTATGCTGTGTTTGTGGGCTAACTAACTAACTAACTAACCATCACGCCATTTCTCCGTAGGGGTAGGCAGAGAGGATAGAATGCCATACCACTCTGTCCTGACATACTTCCTTTGCTTCCTCTACATTCATACATTTTCTCATGCACATACGCCAATTATTCTGACTTTTCACATGACCACTTTCAAGTACTTGACGTACTTGGTCATGCCATGTCTTTCTCGGCTTCCGCGGCTTCTACATCAAGGCACACTTGCATTTAAACTTCTTTTAGCCGTTCTTTCATCACTCATTTGCTCCACATGACCAAACCATCGTAAAAGCCCTTTCTTAATTTTGTCGATAATGCTTATCTCAGCCTTGCACTCTGCTCTAATTTTGACATTTGTACACCTATCATACATAGTCTTACCACACATAGATCGCATTTCAACAGCATTCAGTCTACTTTCATCCTTGTTTTTCCAACACCACGCTTTTACTACCATTTAAAGGGTTGGTACGAGAACTCCGTTGTGTACTGCCAATTTTGCTTCTTTCGATAAGTTCTTATTTGCCACTATCGATTTCAAGGCACCATTAACTCTGTTTATGTGGGCTTTGTATTATTATTATAAGCAGGCCTTTCTACTGCTTCTTGTCTGCCTTCTGCATCTAAACTGACTGTAGTGGAGTGGACAACTAGGCCTAGCAATTCGTTCCAGTCTGAAACCATGGGAAGGAAGTTTTTCTTAGGAATGAGGTGGAATTCGGGAGGATAGAGACATGTTGACGATGTTTCAGAGCAGTGTCCATCTTTCCGATCTGGTGTGTGTAGCGTTTGAGCCCATAACAACCAATTTAAGGCAGAGATACCATAAAATTATTGTAGATATTTAAAGGATTTCCATTGAATTTTCAACGAGCACTGCAATCTCTAACATATCTAAATGTAGATGTATCGCAGTTGTGACACGTATGTGACGGTACTCGGTACAATCTCTTAGATAATTCACCTACTACCAGCATATTGTCGCCATTCAGGCAAAACTCACTAACTCTAGTTTCACTATTTTAAAATAATCAATGTTGGGGATTTTACTGTGCTAAAAAGAGCGGACAAATCTTCACGTTTGAACTGTTTTCCTTTAATCTATATATTCACATTACTAAATTAGTTGAGAAAGTAACGTTTACCTGTTAAAATTCATAACTTTTTCTATGAATTGTGATTGTTAGCGACTTTTAGTGAGATGATATAATATGTATGTGCATAGATTTTCACGGTCATTGATGATTCTATTTGTTTTGTTTTTGGGATTATCCGTGTTATGTTTTTTGTCCTCTCCGACATTTCAGCCACCGTTGCAGGCGCCATCTTATATACTTCACCCTGAAGATGGCGCCTGCAACGATGGCCAAAACGTCGGAGAGGACAAAAAACATAACACGGATAATCCCAAAAACAAAACAAATGTGATATAATATGCTTCACAGACAAAATATCGATAAATCGACTGTCACTACGTATACCTACTGTTGAATCTAAAAAGGGCGATTTTCATTTTATTCTTTTAAACAGTCCAATTTACATAATATTTTCAGGTGGTTTTAAACAGTTTAAAACAATCAAACAAAAATTGCCCTTTTTCAGATTTGACAGTATATGTAGGGACCGCCGATATGTAGATACGTTGGTGATCACAGTGCAGGCCTATAATCAAGTCATCGTGCCGATATCATAATTTGATGTCTCATTTCCTTCTCAGAACAACGTCCGAGGCAGCTTCCTGTCCCGCGGCCAGGCGGCCATGAACCGGCTGGCCGTGCTGACCAGGAGCGGCCCGGCGCCCCGGGGCTCCGACGAGCCCACCAACATGAGCTCCCTGGCCCCGGGAAGAAGAAGAACTTCGTCTTCGCAGCCGTCAGCCCCCCGTGCAATGATGGCTTCAGTGAAGAGACCAAGGTTAGCTGGAAATACCTATCTGGACACCTTTAACTGTCGTAGAGCAGACATTCTGAATGTCGCATATCGTAAAGTTGTTCATTTTTCAGGAAGACGAATAAAGACGAGTAAAGTTGTTCATTTTTCAGGAAGACGAATAAAGACGAGTAAAGTTGTTCATTTTTCAGGAAGAAGACGGAAAACGAAACTGAATTTTTTTTCACTGTATTTAACACATAAAGAATTTTAACACCTATGTGAAAAGATGGTGTCTGTTTTTCTCTTATTTAATTTTTTATAGTTTTTTAGTTTTTCTATTTCTCTTATAAATATTTTTTTTCTGTTTAAAGTTTTTTTATTTTTATTTTATTTTATATTATGTGATACCCTTGGACTGGTACTGAAGCGTAAGACTAATCATCTTGCCTTCATGTAATAAAAGCGATCAGGATACACTGCACTTGGTGGACCAATGCAGTGCCCTATGCACCATTGGATGCGGATAGGGGAGAGTAGTAGTAGTAGCATGAAAAAAATTGTTAATTTGTAATTCTTATTTGATACAGATGGTGAAACGAAAGGCGACTTCGGAAGTCACAACTCCGGTGCTGATGAAGAAAATAAAAGTAGCCGAGAAGAAGACAAGAACTTCTCGCAAGAGCTTGTTAGATCACCTTGAATAAAATTGTTAATAGATAAATTTACTAGCGGAGCTGGGCCAGACACGGAAGGCCAAGATACCAGAGTCAAGGTGGTCTGATGACATAAGCAAGATGGGTGTCAATTCCTGGCAAAGTTGACTTTTACACAAGTTAAATGTTTTGACCTTAAAATACATGGAGTACCAAACAAAACGCGTAATACAACCCGAATACTGGTGAATCTACACCATATTTGGAGTCGAATGTGTAATATGACTTATTAATCTGTTAACTGGGCTCTCGCAACTTGTAACAAGCACGAACTCTTTCACTAGGACGTGTCTAATACCAATAGATGACGAGCCTTGGTAGAATTTTTTTTAATTGTAAAATTAAAGTATAATACAAAATATAAGTACATAAAATAGTTTAATGAAATGATATTTATTAATGTATACTTCTGTATTTACTATCTTAGATGAAACAAACATAATTTGTGTCTTATGTGTTTTGTAAATATTGATAATTTATTAAGAAAAGACTGTATATTATTTGAAATAAAGAATATTTTTTAATGAATTACAATGTTGTTTCTATAAATATGATTTAAAACGTTATTAATATATTTCCTAGTGGTATAGAGCGTAGTTTCTAAGTTTGTGGCCTTCCATAAACAATGTTAATAAAATATATGGTGAAAATGAGGTTGGCTGACGTCGATCAAAGGCTCTTATTACACCTAACCGGCATTCACAAGCGGCGAGCAAAAATGACAACGGAGAGAACAATCTAATGTATTTATGCACGGATTTTAGATGAATATATAGATTGGATTGTGCACTCTGTCACTGTTTTCACTTGCCGCTCGTGTATGTAGCCTTTCCGTTAGGTGTAATGATAGCTGTCGATCGATGTCAGCCATCATTTCTCTGTCAATAGATCACATCAATCGACGTTAGTCGGGTGCATAGAATACACTAATTAGTCGGGTGTATGTAATAACACCTTATGGATTTAGTTAGGCTCACTGAACCATAGATTTCACATGTCGCAAAACACCACTGGCGTCATAGATAATAGACCATTGTATTACATCATTCAAGGAGAAAACTAAAAAACTGCTTCAATGACAAAGTATGAAACTAGCGATCACCAGCAGATTAATTATATGGTACTATCCACGTGAAGTTGGAATGTTGGAATTGTATGTATAATATACAGAATGTGCTAAGAATATACAATGTATGTGTACACAGACACATTCAAAATTGGCTTTACTCGGAAGGGAAATTTTCTTTGTCTATATATTAATACTTGGTCTTAGCATGAGATGCTCGACTTTGAGGCCACAACCTCACCTGATGGTGCATAGACACTGGTTTGGTACATAAAATATAGTGTTTCTTGATAATTTATTTATGAGCTGCCACAAGATTTGATTTGAGGATAGATTCCATTGACTACTGTATAGTTTATCTATGACTATAGTTTATTATTAAAGGTACCCTGAAAGGCGTCGGACCCTCCAGTCAGACTATTTTTCAATAGATAATAACATGTAAATAAATAAACTTTACTATAAATATTTTAAATCATTTTGTGTACTCAAGTTTTATTTAAAAATGGTTTTGGATCAATATAACACTGAGTGTATTATATTGTCTAATGAAAGTGTTTTATCTTTAAAATTCTGAGCGTGCACTATGACATAGGTACCATAATTTTAATAGATAAAAGTTGCATAATTTACTAAGTATTAATCATAATTCTCCTCTGTTATAGGTTATAGGGCCTCCTACTTGTCGAGGCGATTAAATAAATAAATTTGGGGAAAAACAACTATAAAAAAACTTGAAATAAAAACATATTGGGGGATATTTTTATTTTAGGTTTTTGAGCTATTATTTTTATTTTGGTGACAATACTAACTTTATATTCAACTTTTACTGTGGTGCGGAAATCAGAAAATACTTTGGTCAAAGTTTAAGCTTACCGCCAATATTTTGTCACAAAACTGTTGGATTGGATATATAAGGCTGTGGCCATGGGAGTATTCAAATGGTATTATTCGATAAAATAATTCACGGAATTTTTTTTTTAAAGGTATTTCAGATAACGAAATAAAAATTAAAATCGTTACATTTTTATCGTAAGGTACATAAATTACATAATTCAATTTATTTCATTTCATAAATTCGGTTAAGTGATAGAGATGATAAACGCTTATTGTTCAATTATATTATACAAATGAAGCCGTTTAGTATTATCACTGGAATCACCATGTAGATAATACAATTAATTGTAAACAGAGACATATCATGAAAATTAATATCATTGGTTGTAAGGCGATTTGACGTTTATCATTAAAATCCCTTCGATAATAAAACGATTGCTGTCATGTATGCGTAATAAATGCGATATATCTACATGATGCACTCGTAGATCTAATTCGTAATATAGATCTAGAGAGAAGATATAGAGCCTCAACACGAGATGACTCTTATTTACGCCTGCCTGCGGCATCCCTATGTCCTGGTCAATGACAATCTTTTGGATGTACTCGGCGGAGATGATAGATGCGGTACTTACGTGGGAGGAGGCGATAGTATTGGGTAGCGACAGTATCTCCTGGAAGAATCTAATGATGTCCACATGCTCCACATGGGAGCGAATATGACGAAAAAAAATATGACAATATTGGTGATCGAGCAATACTACAAAGTACAAAGTTTAATAAAATTAATTTGTCCTCACTGGGGTAACCCGTGCCGAGATTTACAATTGCCGTGGAATTTTACAATTTTTATAATTTTTCTTATTTATTTACATACAATATTAAAATTTCCCGAGCCGTTAAATTCAATATATAAAGCGCCCTTGAGGTATATACGAAAACGGCGCTATATAAAATTATTCCTTGTGTGTTTTGAATTAAATGTAAAATTATGAATTAAAAATGATTACCTGTAAGGTAGAACAATTTTGTTTATCTCTACTCTATCATGAATTATGTACATTCCTAATTTTTTTAAAAACATCAGCTGATCGTGATTGCTAAAGCTACTCCCCTGAAATATATGCATTGGTTTAGCAGCTGTCTGAGCAACACCTAAATTTTTACCCTCCGTAAAAAGGAATACAGTATTTGCTCCTTATTGAAGTACAAAGAAGCCACTTTTTTATAAATGTTTCTACTGAATAATAAAATAAGGGTGCGGGAATGAAGTATCCATTCATCTATCTAGGTGGCAGTGGCTTCATCAGACAGGCCAGGCGAGGCAGACCGACGGGTGGCGATTTCGCGCATCTTGTTTAGATATCGCGTATTATACTCTTCTAGTCAATCGATAAGTTTGTGATTTTCCGGCTTAACTTCCGTAAGATTTCTTACGATTTATAAAAGTGTTACAATGGAGAAAAGTGCCGGGAATATCGACGAAAAGATATTGAAGTCCAGCGTAGTAATTGTTGACGTCGAAGGGACTACTACATCCATCAGCTTTGTTAAGGTAGGTCTACTTATCCATTTAGCCGGCCGGCGTTTCTAGATATTGGAATTGCTATGTATTTACATAAAATAACTGAATTTTCTCTTGTTTCCGACGTGGTTTACACACAGCTTAGACTAAAATCTTTCTGCAGCTTCCCGAGTTGATGTTCAAAATCGCAAATGGTTCACATTTTTGCAACATGGAGGGCGATTTCAAGATGGGGTCCTTAGCACCGGCCATTTTCGTTATAAATTTCGTGGAAAACTTTAACCTGTATAATTTGCTTGCTATATACCTATCAAACAATGGTTTGTCGTTTTATTACTTTTAATTTGTCGCACGCACATGCCATGTAATCAGCTGATGAGGTCGTCAATCACATTCGAAAAATTTTCACGGGCATTGAAACACTAAACTTACCTAAAACATATTATTTGCACAATTAAATTCATGTGATGTGCGAATGTGAAGTACCCATTCTCTATTAGTAATATTATTATTCTTTAAATCTTAATTCGTAATAATAATAAACCATCTACGCGAATTTATACGAAAACGCAAGAATTTTTTTATTTAAGTAAGATTTTTTTGGACTCGCCTTGGAATTCTTCCTGCAATGATAGGGTTTTCTTTTTTCTAGATAGTTTATTGCCGTCTTATGCAAAAATTGTCCCCGAAAATTAATCCAGATTCACGCATCCGGTTACTGCCAGAAAACAAAATGTCGGACAACCTTTTCTTTTGTTGCAACTTGCTTGCATCTTTGATCCACGATGCATTTTCCATAAAATTTTATATATTTTTATCTTTCAATCCAAATTGGAGTCAAATAGGTATACACTTAGGTCCTAAAGTAATGTATCGGGTAATGTACCTTTAATAGTAAAGAAACATGTATGTACAAATACATTTTTTTTTATAGTTCTTTTTTTTAAAAGTTCACGTCGTGGTATTTGAAATAAGATTAAAAAACGATCTCGTTTCAAGAAACACGTGTTTCTTCCCCCCTTTTTCATTTTGCAAATCTTTTGATATACAACATAATACTTATATCCCCCTTTTATTAAAATCTCGTTACTGCACAGCTGTTTTCCCCATAAATCTAGAGGGTCCTCAGTTTGTGCAATATTATTGTTATTAATTTAATTTATTCTAAGGAAGTATTCATCCAAACTTCGAAATATATATTTTTTACAACAAATGTATTTTTAGTAACTTTTCTCAAGAATATTTCTCTTATGATACTTTGGACTGGCTCTGGAGCGAAAGACTGATCAACTTATTTTCATGAACTTAGTAAAAATACATACATAATATATGTATATGTATACTGCACATGGTGTACCAATGTAGTGCCCTATGCACAGTTTGGGAAAGGAGGAAGATGCTATGCTATGCTTAAATTAATATGATTTAGTAATAAGAAAAAAAATGTTTTGAAATCAATATTTTCATTCATAATTTTTATTTATAAAATTCGCTAACCCAAAAACGCTATTCTACTATGTTGGTAGTTGATAGTAGATGACGCGTTCGCGTATTTCCATTATGGTAGTAAGAAAAAGACAGACAGACTCAAAGTAAAGCGCTCTCTCTCTCTCTTGGTACTGCGTGACGTCAGACACGATCAGATGTTTGTTTTAGCTTTTCAACCAGAATTAAAAATTGAAGTTTAACATTTTTACAATTAATACAAGAGGATGGAACGCCACACCAGTCTGTCCTGGCATACGTACCTCGCTTCCTCCACATTCATACATCGTCTCATTCACGCACGTCGATTACTCCGACTACTCTCGTGCCCACTTCCAAACACTTGTACTTGATCACGCCATATCTTTCTCGGCCTTCGACTTCTACATTCAGGCACACTCACATCAAGTGCGCTTTAAACAATTTTTGCTCATGTAAGTTGGCACTTTTCTACGCCGCGCCCGTTCTCCATACTATACCAATCACCACACGTGTGGGCACTCACACTGTCACACTCGCACCCCGTGTAGTGCAGGGAAACAGCTGTTGGCGGAGATTGCCGAACTCGGTTCGCCGTGGACCCGAAGGACGGCCGGCAGGGGTAGTAAACTTCTCAACTTAATAATTTTACACGCGATAAAAGGAGTGGGTAGGATATATTTACACATGTATAAATGTATACCATTATGTAGAGATAAATAGATTAATAGCCCTTGTCAAGATTATTTTTATTGACTAATAAATTAAAATTTAAAATCACAAGATATTAGATATTAGATTTGCTCTTTCTGTTAAAAGTATTAAATTCTATGTTTGATTGTTGTCAAACTAACAAATTTAATTAGTATACGAGTGCCTGGTCGAGTTACCCGTTGTAATGCACTATTTTACTGCAGCCAATCATCGACAAATTACAGTGCAAACTCATCTATACGACGAATGCACGCACTGGCAAACAAGTATGCTATTGCATATTGATGTTTTCAACACTAATCTAGTGCATTTTAGGAAACAGTGTCTGGATGCCATCTCTGGCGGTAATGAATAGTTACCTACTGTGTAACATTTAAAAATGTCTATGTAAAAGCCCTATGGGCGTTAAAACAATAAAATAAATAAATATTGGTTAATAAATAAATAAGGGAGATAGAAATGTTAAACTTAAATTTTCAATTCCGGCTGAAAAGCTAAAACGAACATTTGATCGTGTCTGACGTCACGCAGTACGCAGAGAGAGAGAGAGAGAGCGCTTTACTTCGAGTCTGTCTGTCTTTTTCTTACTACCTAATGGAAATACGCGAACGCGTCATACTACTACCAACTACCGACATAACTTCGTATATCTCGCTTATTTATTAACCAATAAACAAAATCTTGATAGGGGTTATTCAAATTCCATTTAATTTTTTCCTTGTCTTAGGACGGACAATGAGGAAATCCACTGCTAGCCGGAATTGAATTTTAAAAATGCTTTCGTGTAGACGCGAATATTTTAAATTTTTTTGAAGTGGGATGAAATATCCCAAAAACGCACGCAAAAATTAATAAAAAAATGTTGAAAATAGCATTCATTTCAAAATCTTAAACAATGACGTCACTCCTTGTATCTAAATGTAGTGTTTCCGGTTTCCGTTTTTAAAACCCCCGTAGCCGCGTTCCATGGCATTTTAATATGGAATACAATATACATATAAGCTTCTATTGCAAAAAAGATGGCCGCCATTCAGTCTCTCTAGAACAGCTGTTAACAGTATATGACAGTTGAGTCGACGGTATATTTTATCGGGGCTTCCCGCGTCAGTTTGCATAGATTTTTGACAGATTTTTGTTACTGGCTGGAGAAATACCATGGCCTTAAACAACCCCGTTTTATGACGTCACTCCTGCAAAAATGACGCAGTTAGTACATAGTTGGTATTTAGCGCGGTATTTGAAATGTGCAACTTTAAAAAATCGTATCTTCATCAATAACTTATAAAAAAATATTAAATATATTTTTTTTGTTTAGTTAAATAGTAAGTTTATAGAAAAAAAATACTTTAGAAAACAGTGGATTCCCTCATTCGTTCCTATCTTCCATCCTTTTATCCTCCGTTTTGCGTGGGACATTTCAAACTTTGCAATGTACACATTTCAAACTCCTTATAAAAGGATGATGAACAAGGAAATTAATGCAGATTTTTTCGGAAAAGAAAGTGCTCTGAAACTGGATTTGATAAATCTCGTGTAATTTAATTGGTTAATATTTTTTTACACGATTTCTTTTTTTAAAATTATTTAAATTTTTAACATTTTTTATTTATTTCATATACCTCTGTACCTTTTACAATAATAAGTATAATAGTAAACAAAACACACAACACTATGAGAACTACAATATGTATAACAATAATAATAATAATAATAATAATACAATATTGATGATGCGACAACTACATGAAGATGCTAAATATGAATTATTAATTAAATATGAAAAATGAATAATAAAAAAAAAAATTATAAGTAAAAAAAATTGGATTAAAAATAAAAAATAGTTAATAAATTAGTAAGTATTATAAAGTACATTAGATTATATGTATATGATCAGACAAGCAAGCAAGCAATGCACCCCTAAAACATTACAACGACATGTTGATAAAATCGTTTGTTTTAAAAATTAATTTGGGTATTTTAGTTGACGTTCCCTGGCTGGTGCTTCCTTCTGTCATGTCGGTCAAAGAAAAACGCATTTACGCTGGTTCTCTCATCTGCTCATAGTAAACTGATGATTACCCCATTCTTCCTACTTCCCCCCTCTACTCACCAAGCGGCGCTGGGAAGTGGGAAGACCTTCCACCACTATTGTGCTACAATTCCATTATCCAGACACCTGTCTGGTTTTTATACAGACTTGCATTCTATCACGTTTTGCGATAATCGACTTTTCTCAACGAATTTTTTATTTTTTATTTAACAAGTTAAGAGAAAGATAGAAAAATCACAGTTACAATGTACATTCATGAAACTCATTTGGGATATTTTTTCAAGCAAGTAAAATGAATGTACATTGTAAATAGCCTAAGAGGCTAAATTGGCAGTTCATAGTGGAGTTCTGGTACCAACCCTTATGTATGGTAGTGAAGCGTGGTGTTGGAAAATGAAGGACGAAAGTAGATTGAATGCAGTTGAAATGCAATCTCTCAGGCGAATGTGTGGCAAGACTATGTATGATAGGGTGTACAAATGTCGAAATCAGAGCAGAGTGCAATGCTGAGATTTTAAGCATTATCGACAAAATTTAGAAAGGTCTTTTTATTTATTTATTTATTTAATTACAGGTACTCTACAATGTGACAATATCCATCATTTTACATTTTATCCTAATACTCGTAATTACATACACGGTTTTATTGCACATCAGTTACAGAATTACACAGCATTGTTATTCTCGTACACAATTTCATTTTCTTTTACGATGGTTCGGTCATGTAGAGCGAAATGGATGATGAAAGTACGGCTAAAAAAATATATGATGCGACTGTGCCTGTATGTAGAAATCGAGGAAGGCCGAGAAAGGACATGGCATGATCAAGTAAAACAATGTGCTTGAAAGTGGGCATGTAGAGAGTCGAAATAATCGACGTGCGTGCATGAGATGTATGAATGTGGAGGAAGCAAGAGAAGTGTGCCAGGACAGAGTGGTGGGGCGTTTCTATCCTCTCTGCCTACCCCTTCGGCGAAATGGCCGTGATGGTTAGTTAGTTAGTTAGTTATATAGCCGATTTTTTGGTTGCGATCCAATTTTTTACATAGGTAAAATGTTTTTATTCATCCCAAGACCTGATTCGGCGAAAACGAACCGTATATTCCTCGCATCACTAAATTCTATCAACACGATGGTAGTTCACTAGAGAGTTTACTTATAACTCATAGGATTTGTATGGATACGTGTTCCACAGCACGTGTGCCCTGTACTATCACCCTCACACCCTCACTCCTCCTCTATCCCTATTTTCATCTTTATACCTGGACCCTGGACCCTAGCGTATCTGTACAAATCTGGGATGTCCGCTCCATTTTAGATTTTTTTATGCATGTCATCGTGAACAGACACGTTAACTTATTATTCAGATTTCCCAACACATACACCACACTCCACACACATTCAACAACACACATACACATGACATAACTTCACGTCTTTAGAAATTTGTCTTGTACATTGTGTTGTCCACGTAATTGGTGTTATGTTCTATATTATGTTCCTTAATTTGAAAATTCTGTTAATTGTACTAAACATAGCACTGTGTGTACAACAATAAAATTTAATAAATGAAAGATTCTGGAGTATTTTCTAAATTTGTTAGGGATAAGTATGAAATATGAATGCAATAAAGTGCCACGTCCGTTGTGTAGTGGTTAGCGTTGCGTTGGGCTACCATGTACGAGTCACGGGTTCCATTAATATCATGTGATTTTTCACGTAAGAATTTTTCATTTGGACTGGCACTGAAACGTAAGACTGATCACCTTGCCTCCATGCAACAAATGATCAAGATTCACCTCACTTGGTGTGAAGGGGGAAACAATGTACGGATCCAATATTTATATATACATATTATGTCGCTGTATTCATTTTACTGTCCGCCTCGTAGCATAGTGGTAGCGCATTTGGCTATCGTGCCTAAGGTCGCGGGTTCGATTCCCGTAGGGGGTCAACATGAAATATTTATTTACAGAAGATTTTCATATTAATATTTCATGTGTGATACCTTGGACTGGTACTGAAGGGTAAGACTGATCATCTTGCATTCATGTAATAAAATGATCAAGATACACTGCACTTGGTGTACCAATGCAGTGCCCTATGCACCAATGCGGTGCGGATAAGGGAAAGTGTTAGTAGTAGTAATATTTATTTTACGGAAAACCTCAGCTGAAAATTTGAAACGTGATTCGTGAGTACAAAATAAATTATAACATATTTATCAAGAGATTAAAATTTAATCATAGTAAATACGGCTAAATTATCAACTAAACATTCTAGCTATGTACATTTTTTTAATGATCAACAAGTTATTTCATTATTACCTATCTGTTTTTCGACATTCAAATTTAATATGACATAGGTTTTTTTAACATCCTGAAAGTTATTTTATCGCGAAACGAGTCTAAGCTAAATTCAGAACATGTTCTACGCAAGTTTTAACTTAAATTCTATGCGTAGGTATTATTCAGGTCCCAGCTTAGATTGAATCCAACGGCACTGAAAATCAAATTTTGATACTAAAATAATAAAATTATGTACAATCGAAGCAGACCAATCAATTCGTTTAAAACATGGCGCCATTGAAAAATTCACACTTGGTTTTGCGTGTTTTAAATGATATCTATTATCCTTAATTTACATTGTTTTTTTTATTTTCACTTACGTTTTATGGCAGTTTTTGAAATGGTTGCGCAGTCGAACATTGAGTTCAACATAATCATTACTGTGCAGAAATTATACCTGGAAATAATACCCTCTTGTATTGTTTATACCTTTCTGAGATCGGGGATTTTCTTTATAACGTCATTCAAAGTGTTATCCTGCTTATTGTATTCAAGGACAGAAATAGTAATACAAATTGTTGAATGGTCAGCTGACCCATTGGAGAACAGCTGGTGGGTAAAGAAAATGTGCAAATATTCCTAACAATGCAACTATTTCTCTGAAATGATGAAAAATGCCGAATTAACACACTTTTCATCTTCAGCTATGAACATTTTGTATCGGTGAGCAATACTAGTCAATTATTATCGTAAGAAATGTCGGAACTTCAATATTATTTTCCGTGCTCGGTGTCGGCAACCCCTTGCCTGCATACTGCACAACTGCACATACCCCGCACACTGATGCAGCCAGCGGTGCACTTTAAACCTGTTTTGGGCCACTTCGGCGTGTGCGCACACCATCCACATCCACAGTAGGTACGGGGGATACCTACTCAATAATGTATACTGGTACAAGAGACCTCGCGAAATCCATTGCCCACTTTCGACAACAATGTAAACTGTACCCAAAGCACTTGAAACTTTCTAGAAGATTGCCGTTTTTGGCGTTAACGACAGGCCGTAAAAATCCGATAGGGACAATAATAATAATTATCATGCAAGTGCAAGTATTTCGATATAATTATTTTCTACAGGTGACACAACATCACGCGAGCCCCGTCTCACTTGAAGCGATATAGTATAATAATAGTTTGTTATGGTCGCAGAAACGCATGATGAATGCAGATTCATATTATTTTTAGTCTCGTTAGATAAATTAGATGTCCTTTCGCATCATCCGATATTCCACAGTATTGCTTCTAGTATTCTTTGCAATTCTTGGCTTCAAATGAAACTCCTCGATATTTTCTGTACGTTTCTAGCGATATACAAATCAAATATTTTCTCGTAACCAAAACATAATCTGAGGAAAGATGAGTTATACCTGCGTACAGTACCTATTAATTTATGAAGCACCTTGTATCTCGACTATGCCGATAATTGGTCAGACGTTTTTATTCCAATCCTGAAGGTGTTGGGTGCAAGCCTCTAAGGTTCAAATTTAAAAAATACAATTATTATAAGAAGTACAAAATAACAAGAGGTTATGTAGGTACGTATTTTCATTGCACTGGCAATATTAAGGTTGAAAAGTCAGCAAGTTATATTTATTATAAAGTGCGTGTCCTTCAGAGATAATGTGCAGCCAAAGATTTAAAAAAAAACTATTACTTAGGTATGTACAGGGAGATACGGCCTAAGTATATGGTGCTTGTGACCACTTTTACTAGAAGCTGGTAGATCCCCAACCAATCAGAGCTCTTGAAATAAAGCTCTGATTGGTTGTTTCACGTACTGTCACAACGGGGACATAGCATTGTGTACTTCTTCAAATGTTTGTATAAGGCTCCACCAATATGAACCACATGATTAAATCGATCAATGATACTATATCTGTCTATTATCGATGCCGTGCCGGTGTGAGCGTGTGAGCGTGTGAGCGTGTGAGGTGTCGTGTGGCGGTATGCGGGAATGCAGTGAATGTGCCGGCCAGACGTCAGCAGGCTAGCAGTCCGCTAGCGTAGGGCTGCCACACGGGACATCCCGGCTATACGTAGATCCGGAGTAAAATAGGGAAAAACCACGCTTTTTTATTTTACAAATATAAAAATACTTTCCTGTAAAAAATATTTTTCTTTTTAGTAGGTAAAAAATTATTTTGAGTTTCAATTTCAAATTACCGCGAAAACACTAGTCCGCGTTGGCCACGCCCCTTTTACGTCACTATTCATGTAGCCCTTGACGTTTACTATGAAACTAAAAATGTGAAACACAGAAGCGAGACCGAGTTATGACGTCACGGGGGCCACGACAGTAATAATTAGTGTTGCGTTTTCGTGAACGGGTTTTTTCAACAATTTTGTTTTGAAAAATTTGAATGAAAACATTGTTTTACACAACGTCCATATTAATTTTAATATTAACATGAATATTTCTAAATCAATTTTACATATTTTCATCGGTTTTCGTAATACGTGATATTTCCTTATTGTTAATAAGCTGCATGAATCTTTGTCCACTAACTGTCACTAAGCTCGCACTAAGTTTTAATTGATTTAAAATATAGTATTCGAGAGCACCGAATTCCCAAATGTCCCGGTCCGGCTCTCGACTGTAGAGTGGCAGCCCTAGGGCTAGCAGGCCGCGGCCGGGGGTTAGCGACCCCCGCGGGCGGCGCCTCCCGCGCACGAAGGTCATCCACACCACACTACCATACCATACTCCATACTTACTACCTGACCGAACCACTCCTCCATACCTACTCTCGATCCTTACTCTATATCGCGCAGTTTTCTGTTTTGCGAGCCCTTTAATCTTCAATAAATTCCGTTTTTTCCACAAACTGCCTCCTCCATCCTCCCAAGTCAAGTCCACGTCCCGCAGATCTGACGCAAACTGCCGACGAATTGTCAACAGTGGACGACCAGCACGCCGCGAACCTGATGCCTTGTAAAATAGGCAAGCATGGTTAAGGCTCTCGGGAGGCATGCGTAGTATATGGCCCAGCCAGCCGAGACGCCTTCGCCGGATGATAGTAGACACAGAGGGTTGCTGTGTCCGTTGCCTCACCTCTGTGTTCCTTACAAAGTCAAACCACCGCACACCTAATATTCTTCTAAAGACACCTATTCTCTGCACTCAGAAGTCGCTATTTTGGGCCCTGGTTAGGTGCCATCGGAGCCTGTTCATTATATTTTGGTTTTACTATTTAAGGCAGTTCCGTCTCCGACCTCCGACGGAGGTCAATACGAAATGTTTATTTTAATGTGATTTCACATTGAAATATTTTCATATGTGATACCTTGCACTGGCGCTGCCTGATCAGCTTGCCTTTACGTAACAAATGATAAAGATTTACTGCACTTGGTGACAAAATTAAGAAAGTCTTTTACGTTGGTTCGGTCATGTAGAGCGAATGGATGATGAAAGAACGGCTAAAAAAATATATGATGCGACTGTGCCTGGATGTAGAAGTCGAGGAAGGCCGAGAAAGACATGGCATGATCAAGTAAAACAAGTGCTTGAAAGTGGGCATGTAAGAAGTCGGAATAATCGACGTGCGTGCATGAGAAGATGTATGAATGTGGAGGAAGCAAGAGAAGTATGCCAGGACAGAGTGGTGTGGCGTTCTATCCTCTCTGCCTACCCCTCCGGGGAAATGGCGTGATGGTTAGTTAGTTAGTGTACGAGTACCAGTGCAGTGTCCTGTACACTACACACCATTGGGTTCGGATAAGGGAGAGAAGCTAGTAGTAAAAGCAGATTTTACAGAATTTAAAAGCCAATGATAATGTGATCATGTTCACCAAAAACAATATTATTTGGAATGAATATGATACAAAAGTCTTTGTTGATAGAAATAGATAAATAAATATATTACTTATACATAATATAGAGTGGTGTGACGTTCTTTCATGTGTGTCTAAACATTCTAACTAAATTAACTCCAGTTTTCCGCCTCAAGTAAATGTCTGTATTTATAATATACATTTTCACGGTTGATTTTCGCGTGTGCAATTTGATGTCGCGATCAATACCAGCCAGCGGACCTTTGTCTATCTACAGATGCAGTATTCTGTACATAGTTGATTAGAAGTACCACGGAGTAGTGTAGAGTAGCACGATACGAGTACCTATTACCGACCCTACACCCTACACACCTACACAGTACAGAATAGCACTCCAGAGAGACTGGATAATGAGCGCCCTATTGCCTTCCTACAGACGCTAAATAACTTCATTACCCGCAGCCCTGCCCTGGATCTGTCTAGGTTCAGAAATTTGAAATTCGGTAGAGAGAATACAATGCCATACTACTCTTTACACTCAGACTTTTACTGTAGTTCTCTTTCATTTTCATCCATATTGGTGGAAGGGGTAGATTTTAGAACGAAGGCGAAGGGAAAGTACTAGTAGTGGTAGTAAAACTAGAAATATCAATATGAAAACATTCCAATTGCATTTTTAAGACAACACGCGTGGGAAAGTTCTTTTTAAAATTCCTCCATCCTCACTGCACTAGTGAATGGCTAATGTGCATGATTCCACTCCCCCGAGCCCTGACCGTGGTCTGGTATGGTCCGGTCTGGCCCGGTACGGCCCGGTCTGGCCTGGGGTCCGGTTCTTGTAGAGCGGAGTGCCCCCGGTAATGATAGAGCTATAAATAGAACGAACCATTACCGTTTCTGCGCTTCACCGCAATATAATTAACTTCCTAACCGTTTTGATCTGAGGAATGTGGAATAGAATCGCAATTTTATTATGCAATGGTATATATTCTAATCTAGATGCATTAATTTTAGAGTTTACTAGAGACGGAAATGTGGCTAAGGATATTGAAAGAAGAGCTAGTGCTAAAATGTATCGTGGCAAATATGTGCTTATTAAAAGAGGCTAAATTGGCAGTTCGGTACCGACTGTAATGTATGGAAGCGAAGCATGGAGTTGGAAAAAAAGGACGAAAGTATGACTGTTGAATTGCGATCCCTCAAGCAAATGTGTGGCAAAGCTACGTATGATAGGCGCACTAATGTCTGATGGTTAGTAAGTTATTAATTTGGAATTTAACTCCGAAAACCTTTTTAAAATATCCTGAAATTTCAATTTAATTCCATTTTTATTTCTGTTTGTTTTATTGGAAATGTAAATAATTATTCATTGCAAATCTTAAATACACAAAAACACCGAAGACTTAATTTTTTAAATAAAATATTCATGTCAAATAATTTTATTAAATATGTATATTTTTTCTCGTCAAAAACTCGAAATTCCGCGATATTTGTGTAAAAAGTAACGATACCTATATAATATGTACATAATATGTATGTACGTATTTGTTTTGAGGGATTTGTTTTATTGCAGACCAAGGGTGGTAGGATTTGAATTAAAAATAATTGGATCATTATATTATTTACGTCAGTAAAAATATATAAATAAAATTATTTCTTACTGCGTATTATTGTAGGCTCAGTACAAAATATATACATACTATTATTACACAGTACACAGTATACCAGACGCTAGGACTAGACACTAGACACGCGGCGACCTTGACACTCTGTTTACACGGATTATTGTTTACATGTCATGTTTACACAGATTGGCGCTGCCGAATATTTTTGTTTACCTACTCATTTCAATGCGGGATACTTTAGAAATGCGAAATTTCGGAATAATATTGTTTCGATAAAATTATTTTTATACTGGTCTTAGGATTTAAAAAACGGGATATTATGTTATTGATTTGGAAATAAAAATAAGGAAAATTTGCGACATTTTACAGAAACAGAAGATATAGACTCAGCTGAGAAGTTTTGAAGGGAATATGTATATTTATGCGTTTATAGTACCTGTCATGGTTGGGTTAAGTGGTCACTTGATGTGTAACGACATTCTATACTAGGTATTTCTACAAGTATTTGGAAGCACTCAAAATGTTATTGAAAATGAAATTATTTGAAATATTGTATTAGTAAAAGAAGATGCGATTTTCAAATATTTGTTCAAACTGTCAGTTTGACATGACATATCATTGTCATGTCAACATTGAGTATGGTTTTGATATCTTATGCTCTTAATAAATTGTGTTTGTTTTATGCATTGAATTTGTCATCGGTTTTATGGCCAAAATTATCGAAATGATTAAATAAGGAGAGAGAAAAACCGGTAAAAGTGACTTGTTTGGAAGAAACAGTAACGTCTAGAGTTTTAATTAATTGTGTAGCTGTTATTGTGTGCATAGTAATTTCACTGTATAATTTCGTTCCAGGACAAACTGTTCCCGTACGCATGTGAGAAAGTGCGTGATTTCCTGTCGGCAAAATGGGAGGTGGAGGGGGTGCAGGAAGCTGTGGAGGGGATGAGGCAGCAGGCCATCTCCGATATCAAGGCTGAAGTAAAGGGGGCTGTGCCCATTCCTGATAAGGTACATTCATTCCCACATCACTATATCTCTTTTTACTTCAATTTACCAACCCTTAATGGTAAGAAAGTACTAAAAATCTTTGTGTTAATCTCACAAATTCCTTTTTTCAGGAATCATCCAAAGAAGACCAGATTAGTGGTGTAGCAGGAAGCCTCAAGTGGCTAATATCTATTGATAATAAAGGCAAATACCTCAAGCAACTTTCTGGGCTCATTTGGGAAGAAGGCTACACCAGTGGTGATATTAAGGGCCAGTAAGTAACTTAGCTTCTATATTATTACAATGCTAATTTATTGTAATTTTTTTTATTAATGTTACAGAATTTATTAATGTTAAGACAATTTGCAGTTGAGTGAGAACCAGGGCTGTGAAATAGATTAAAAATCTAAGTAATTTTGAACCAGTTTTGATTTCGACTTTCCAAACAAAACCAGATTTTCAAAAATTATTTAAGAAAGTAAGAATCGGTCCTATTCGTCTAACGACTCCTGCTCCTCAAAACTCAAAATCCCTTCATACTCCGACTCCAATGCCCTGGTCCACACTACAATTTATTGCTCATTTAAGAGCATACGACACAACGCGACTCGCGGCCGCTTTCCCATACAAATGTATTCCTCGATTTTCTCCCTGGAATTTAACATTAAAGCAATGATTTTTTCACACTTTCTAGATATCGACCAGATGCGTGTTTGTATCGTCTTATTTTTTAAAATAATTTATATATCTCCTATAGCAAATAACTAGGCTGGCTAGGCCATATACTACGTATGCCTCCCGAGAGCCTTAACCATGCTTGCCTATTTTACAAGGCATCAGGCTCTCAGCGTCTTGGTCGTCCACTGTCGACAATTCGTCGGCAGTTTGCGTCAGAGCTGCGGGACGTGGATGCACGGGAACTGGCGGCCGATCGCTTGGCCTGGAGGCAGTTTGTGGATTCCATATGCTCCGCATAGGGAGCGGATATGGTATAATGAATAATGAATAACAAATAAAATATAAAATAAGATCAAGAAAATAAGACGGTACAAACACGCATCTGGTCGATATCTAAAAACTGGCGGTCGATCGCTTGGCCTGGAGGCAGTTTGTGGATCCCATATGCTCCACATAGGGAGCGGATATGGTATAATGAATAATGAATAACAAATAAAATATCAAGAAAATAAGACGGTACAAACACGCATCTGGTCGATATCTAAAAACTGGCGGCCGATCGCTTGGCCTGGAGGCAGTTTGTGGATCCCATATGCTCCACATAGGGAGCGGATATGGTATAAATGAATAATGAATAACAAATAAAAAATAACTCGGTACAAACACGCATCTGGTCAATATCTAAAATGTGTCAAAAAATCATTGCTCTAATGTTAAACTCCAGGGAGAAAATCGAGTGGAGTATGCTCTTAAGTGTGCTAATCCCATGCGAAGGACGTGTTCGCCCTGCTAGACAGCCTTACTAATGTGATATCCTCGTGTCTCCAGCTGTTGTGTACGAGGACGTGCAGCCGTGCCTGGAGAAGTGCGCGGGCTGGGCAAGCGCGTGTGTTTGTGTACTCGTCCGGCTCGGTGCTCGCTCAGCAGCTGCTGGTGCGCCACTCCCTGGGCGGCGACATGTCGCCCTGTTCGACGGCCACTTCGACACGGCTGTCGGGGCCAAGCAGGAGGCCCAGAGCTACACCAACATTGTGCAGAAGATCGCTTGCCAGCCCGAGGAGGCTGTCTTCCTGACTGACATTGTCAAAGGTACAATATTTTACTCTGATCATTTGTTTCTTCTCTTGAGACAGGTGCACGCCGCCTAGTAAAGAAAATATTTAGAACTGTTATTATAACATGGAGTAACAAAACTCGTCGTACAACCCGAAAACTGGTGAATCTACATGTACAGATTAAGTAAAATTGCACAAATCTTATTAAAATTCGGTTTTTGTTACTGTTGTCTTTATGGATAGTATTAATTTGACTGAATAAATTATATTTGATAACAATTTGTGTAAATTTATCAACAAAAAAAAAAATGTTCGTGCTCAACAAAAAATTTTTCCTATCAAAATTGACTCCAAATATTATGTAGATCACTGGTTTCCCGCTTGTACATCGAGTTTTGTTACAGGGTGTATATTCACCATTAAGCTACACAACACACTTATTTTTTATTTTATGTAATCTACATACTATAGTATTCTTATTTCATTAATTGAATTAATGTGAGTATGCAGAGTGTGAAACTATCACCTATTGCCTATTGGTATTTAGTTCCTCTTTTTATAACGCCGGTGTAAAATGAGATTCTTAACCTGTTAACCGGCGGGACGCATAAATACGTCCAAACATAAACAATATCAGTACGGGTAGGACGTATGAACACGTCCCTTCAAATGATATGTGGAATGTATATTTTTACGAACAACAAAGGTATTAGTCATCCATACATGTCTCGACATAAATAAACGAAAAAAACTAATATTTAATAGTCCTTTTCATTTATTTTAGGCTTAAAAAAAAATAAAAAAACAAAATAAAGTCCTCCAGTTTTCGTAAGTATCCATCACGTACTGACACTTCCTAGTGAAAGAGTTCGCGCCCGTTACAGTTGCGTAATTAGATAGAGGAGCGCCCGGCAGGTTAACCACTGAACTCTTAACTCACATTACCCAAAAATAACTTCAAAATTGTAATCTCGATTGAAAAATTTATTCATTCAAAAATTATACTAAAATTTACCCCTCTTCATGGACCTAATAATTAAATCAAATGACATAGATTTTATGGTGTATAAAAATAAAGTACATTATATTTGGCATTATCAGAAAGCAGCAGCAGCTCGAAAAGCCGGCCTGAACACCGTCCTGGTGGTGCGGGAGGGCAACGCGGCCCTCAGTGACGAGGAGCGGGCAGCCTACTGCTGCGTCACCTCCTTCCAGGACCTCCCCATGCAGCCCTCGTCCTCCAAACGGCAAGCAGGACTCCACCCCCGAGGAGGTAGCTACCAATCTTTCAGTCTGACCAAACTAAACTATTGTCATTTATATTTGTCAATAAATGTTATACTGAAATCAAACTCTGTTTCAATGAAAACCTGCACTTAATAGGAATCGTGGATACTTGGCCCTCGGCTTTTCCTTCATATAGTTGTTGACCCTAGATTTCTCCCTTCAATTTAGCACTAAAGCAATGAATTTTTTATACATTTTAGATATCGACAAGTCTGACAGACAATCTGTTTGTATCGTCTTTTTAAAGAAATGCTTTGTGTAACAGAAGGGTGGTAATATGACAATACTACCACCCTTCTGGGCTGGGATCACCAATAAGTTGTAAAATATTTCACATTTGTGATGTGTATAATATAGTATAAATCATAAAATCTATTAAATTATTTATCATTCTCACTTTCATGTAATAAAATGGTCAAGATACACTGCACTTGGTGTACCAATGCAGTGCCCTATGCACCATTGGGTGCGGATAGGGGAAATTAGTAGTAGTAGTACATAAAACACTACATATTTTACAGATTATTTGTGATCCCAGCCCTGGTAGATATTTAAATCATGTGAAAAAATCATTACTCTGACTATGTTTATATGGAGGAATATAGCGAACCAAGTAACCATACTTCCCCTTAAGGTTTTTTTTATGGGTAATGAAGCAATTTCGGTCTACAATTCATACAAAGCATATACACGGAGCTATGCATTTTATTTAATCTTTTAAAGTTTATAAACAAATAAAAAGATAACCTCAAAGAACATGCATGGTTCCATGTGTTTTTCATACATATTGTTGGCTCAAAATAAGGCCCATGATAGTGTCACAAATAAAACTGGAGCTTTGAAACATGTGACAGCTGAGGATAAATTTTGTGTGATTACTCATCCCATGGTCACTACCGCTCACTTCTTGTTTTCTTCATGACCCTATTCTTAGTAGTTTTTTTAAGAAACAAGAAAAATGTCAGGATAGAACTCCTCGTTGAAGATACAAGCAGTTTAATATTTGTCAGTTTGTACGTTGTAGCATTTTTATATTATCAGAATGTCAATAAAAATAAATATTGACTTTATTATCTAAAGTTCAACCAAAGTAACGCTGACATTTATTCTCTAATCTAAATACATTCTATCAATTTTGATAAATTACGATTATTTATATTGCCTCTTTAATTTCGAAAATGCAATTTGTTTAGTTTTTTCTCACATTCTATTATCTGTTTTGCAGGAACTCCCTCCCACTCAAAAGTTCTGCCCAAACAACTGTTCCGGAAATAATACGGAACAAAAATAAAATTGAAACACCGAAAGAGATTTCGAACGCTAGTATGGAAGTTGATGTTGCCCAAGAGACAAGCACAAATGGTGTAGCAGTTACAGAAACTAATGGGGCTAAGATGGATGATGCGAAACCTGTACAAACTGAGGAAGCAGCTTTAGAAGAAGAAATTGACGTTGAAGAACCTATTGTCAAAGCTAAAGGAGAAATCATAAAAGACTCAAAGAGTGAAGAAAACACCACTTCACCTGTCGAAAACTATGAGGATGCTGTGATCTGCGGAAGATGTTGCCGTAATTCCACCTAAAGAAACAAAGTCCAGCGACCAACTCAACCAAGTGACTGCAGCCGTACAGGCAGATGGCAAACAAAAGACTGATAAAGAAAACTGCTGTGATAAGGGCCCAGAGCCAGAAATTATGGAGACTGACGGACGAAAGATTGCTTGAAACAATCGTGATGGGCAAACAAATGACGACGGTAATCCTTGCCTGAAAAGTGCCAGAGAAGATAAGACTGAAAATGTTACGATAAGGATGGATGTTTCTGTAAACTGAGAAAATAAAAGAAGCCGTGTCTACTACTGAAGATGTCAACTCGGATACTGAAAAAATTGATGTGGAAAATGTTGTAGTTGAAAAAGATACCCCAAAAGAAATCACCGAAGTTAAAGACATTGCAGAAGAAGTTGTTTCCATCCAAAAGATTTTGGAAGTGTCTGAGAAACTTAAACCCAGTGCGAAACGATAGAAATGTCAGAAAATTTGTATTAAAAGAGCAAAATCAAGAAAGTAACGGCAGCATTGAAAAGGAAATTTCCGCAATGGATACAGATGCTAATGATAAAAAAAACGAACTTCTTGGAGAAGAAGGCGCCGCTCCTGGAAAAGGCCTGCGATGATATTTTATCCAAAGTAGATGAAATGACTGCCAAAGGTGTGACCACTGGTAAAGCTTTTTTTAGAAAAGCGAAAGCCGGAAAGTAGTCCGTCCAAGACAAAGCTAATGAGGAATCTAGTAAAAATAATGGAGAAAGTAAAGATACAGTTATTTCTAGTCCAGGAGAAAATGTCAGTGAGAAAGTAAGTGACATTAAGAATGGGCAAATCACGGAAAAAGAGAAATCATCTCCGGTTGAGGAAAAGGAGAGTATTGCAGATGTCAAGTCGTCGGAAGAATCCACAGAAAAAGATGTAGAAAAGGTGTCGGAGGAACCCTTAAAGAAGTCGTCGTAATGTAGAAGAACAAGAGACAAATGGGGGTCAGGATGTGTCAAATGGAAACAATGCGCAGAAGTCAAACGGAACAGTCCACGGACAGAAATTAAAGCCAAAATGGTTACTGTAAGGAGTCAGAAAATAACTCATCGAACCGAAACAGACTAATACCGAGTAATGGAACAACCTTAGAGGAGAAACCCGCCACTGAACAAATTAAGTTAAAAAAGGTGCCGACAGAAGAAATAGCCGAAAAGGCCATTCAACAAGTTGCGGAGACGTAAATTCTGCGCCAGTTGACCGTCAACTCGAGCATTTCTACTGCACCAACATTACACATGTGTTGTAGCGTTAGTTGTTGTCTTCGGTAGGAGGGAGGACTATTTCACTTGTGATGTCTTATTAATCTTTTCATTCTAATTAAATTACATTCTTTTTGTTTGTTTTTATATTTGACTGAGACGTTTCTTCCGTGAAGTCTTTTCTTGGTAACAACTATTATATTCTCGAGATGAGGAAATAACCCAACAGAGAAATTGTAGGACTTACTACTGTTTGGCTTACATATTATAGATTACAGTATTCCTCCGCTCTAATTTCCCATATATTTTTTATCTGTAGGATGATATTTTTTTAAATATTTTTTGTATGTAAATCCAAGAGGTGATGGATACTTCCTCTGCTTTTATACATAATCTGACTGGATGTTGGTTAAGACCCTTCGAATCCCATTTACTTAGAACTGCAGAGATTCTTTTCAGTTTTCTGCAGTTAAGAAACATTAAACATTTTGTTTTAAATAACAGTTGACTTATGACCGCGAGGTTTACATATTATTTTCTGATATTTAAGTACTCTATGTAGGCGTAACATTATAACATAGGGCTAAGATTTAAGTCAAATTTTTAAGGTTCTAGCCTGCAAACATATTTTATGTCCAGTTAAACATTCGGATACTTTTTACGGAAAAAAGATCAAATCTTTTTAAGTGCCAAAACTGGTTTCTTTTAGTATTATGACGGTAGCTTCTGTCTCCTCGCGGAGGAAGACAGTACCACCACTATGGCCGAATATCTCCTTCTGACGTCTTTCCCCATTTCGTATATTTGTGTCGTGCACAGTGTGATTGTGCTAATTATCTTATTATTTTAGTGATTTATGGTGATGTTTTTATCAACAATCCAGATATGCATTCTATTTTGGGCTAGCTAAATTAACCCGTGCATCTCATTATTTATTGGTATTTTATGTTCATATATTTACACTTTTGCACAAGATTGTGACTTGTCTAACATTTATTACCCTTTCATTCTTAACCTGATTTTTGGTTTGTAAATAGTTTTTTAGGATTTTTTCATCGTTCTAGAACTTGTTCTTTTGTGTCTTAAAATGTATTTTTTATACTCCTATAGAAATTGTTATACGATTTCTATAAAATTTTCACTTTAAGTTTCTAATTTGTTTTGCTTGAAATCACTACTGATTTGTGTTTTTGCTGAATAACCCTACATTGATAGTATTGTGAAGAATGTTATAGCCAAAGTATGTATCTATTAGTATTAACTTACTCACCTTTATTACATCGTGTACGTAACCTTATCAATAATGGATTAACTAATTTTCTTTATGTTAGTTTCCTATTCCTAAAATTGATCTTTGTGTCCCTTTTAGATCCTTAGATCTGAAAGATTCGGTAGTTTTGTTTAAGGAACCGACCTTGCATTTTGGATTTATAAATTAACATTTTTTGGTATATCTAGTTGATGTAAATAGATATACGCCATTCGATGATATTATTCATTGTTTTATAGGTTTTACGTAGTGACAAACATTTTCCATATTACTGAACGAAGGTTACAATAATACGACTGATATAAGATGTTGGCATTTATAAATAGATTTCATTTTGTATCGTTTTTGGTGATTTTTAAGAATTGTGCTTTAAGTTTACACAATAATAAATAATAATTCCTGAGATGTATTTGCAGTAGTGTACATTCCACTCAGATTTGTTATTGTTTTTTTTTTAAGAAATTCAACACTTCAGTAGTATTTAGGTTAAATATGGATCCAAAATGGCCCTTTTGTGGAGTCTAATATATCGTTCCTTATTGGTACTATACTACACTACTAATATACAATATCTTTGCTCTTTTGTCGTGAATTTTAGTAAAGAACATCCCCTCAGCATTGGCCCGTGGCCTAAAAGCTTTAAGATACTAGATTATCACGGTTTCTGGATATATTCCCCGGCTATATCAAAATTTGAAGAAGTTTTTCCTTCTTTTTTCATTTGTTATGCACTTCATTAGGTGGATCTCTCTGTGACCATGTTAAGGTGTGGAGTGTGGAATCCCACCGAACAGTAGACAGAGGCATCTTCCTGTGTATACGGGAGACTATAAAGGCTAAATCTGGAATTATGAAAATTAACAGATCTCTTACTAAACTGATCATTGATTAACTTCATGGAACCATTTTTTTATCAAGTTCATAGGAAGGTAGTCACAATTGATTATAAATTTATGTCTAAATTTGTGATAAAACTATTAGTATGTTATGTTATTTTAAAATTCTTTTTTCATTCAACTAAAAAAAAAAAAATTTCTACTCAAACTGAATCTCGCAGTGTTAAATAATTACAATGCTATCGTAATTTCCTTATGATGAAACAATTTTTTCAAAGACCCATTACAATATTACTTTAATTATTAATTTGCTATTATTTTTCTCAACCAGTTTGATATAAAGTGTTCCGAAAGAAGGCATTTTTAGGCTCTCCCTTAAATCTCCCATATTCGATTCAGTGGACATATTGTTGATGTACAAATATCGCCTAAAAGGTGGACAATTTATATGGCTCATCCAGTTTGATATAGTATAAATGAATTAGACATGTATTTCACACTTTGGTTTATGTTGTCCAATAATTCTTGAATGTATTTTCAAATCGTACGTATGTTATGACGGTTTTGTTACAATCTAAAGTTGGGACGATTCATTTTGTTTATGTAATAAGAGATTTTGTTCATAATAAATATACCTTAAATGCTGATTTGATGTTTTATTTTTGAATTTGGTAATTTGACCTAATTTTGGCCACAAAAATCAGTTGCTTTATCATACTCATCGTGTTTTACAAATCGTGTTTTGGCTGGCGTTTACATATGTTATTCATGAGTATTTATTAATTTATAGTCATTTTAAAACTATTTGCCCAAATGTCGTACGGGTTTTCTTATATCGATAAGACTATGAGTTTGGTTTAATGTAAAATAGCTAAATTGCTAATTAGTTTTCCAATTTAAAACCAGCTCAAGCATTCTAAAACAAAAACATGTACATATATCATCGAAAGGTTATATAATAATTAATTTTTTCAGCATTTCCCACTTGTATACTAATTAGGGGAACGCGACAGGGGGCCCTTTTGCTCCTCATCTTATTTGGTTGCCGTATTTTGAATTCTATGGTAAGTAGAAGATAGTACAGAAGATTTATTCCATAAAATATATGTCATGATGCGACATATCGAAAGAAACTTAAGAACTATATGTTCTCAAAATCTTTTGATATTTTTATAATGGTAATTTCTACTCAGAAATTGAGTTTTCACTCACTTTAAAATTTCCCGAGCCTTTAAATTCAATATTTAAAGCGCCCTTGAGGTATATTTTATACGAAAACGGCGCTATATAAATTATCCATAATAATAATAATAATACAATTCGGTATAGTTCCATCTTTCTCTCCTTTGTATTTTCATCACTACTGTGTAACTTTCTTATTGTAGGTTACTAAGAAACAATAATTGTTTCTGACAGTAGATTGATTGTCTTTATCTTCTGCGTCCTTACCTTTCTACAAACATAAATATCCAGAGGACTTATCAGAAATGTGATCCAGAAAGCCGTAGTTGAAGTGAAAGTATGATTTTTGGGTGTTCTATCATCTATTGTTTCTGAAATATATGCATTTAAAGGCATGCGCTGTTACATGAACCGCGTCCGCTTCTCCATACATACTTCTCCAATCATAGTCCTCGATTTTCTCCCTGTAATTTAGGACTAGAGCAATGATTTTTTAGTAAGTTTTATATATTGACCAGAAATATGTTTGTACTGTCTTATTTTTTGTTGACCACAAGTCAGAAAAAAAAAGTAAACATTTCATAAAACCTTAAATTTACCGCCGTAAAAGTAATGGATTATTGCCATCTATGAAATGAATTTTAAACTACCCAAATATTTGAGAACAACTCTTTTGTGTTTTCATAGATGTCACTAGTCGCACTAAAATCAGAAAAGGAAAAAAAACTGAAAATAGGTTTTTTAATAACAGTAAAATTTATTTCTCAGGCTATTAAGTGTTTTCTATATTTACAAAAAACAATAGCTTATATCTTTAGTAGGCAGGTACCCATCAGTGGGTCTCAGTATATTTAGTTAGTTACTGTTACTCTGCAACCTGCCATTTTTATTATAGGTAAAATTATAAAACTTATAAAAAACCTTTATGAGATTGGCTATTCCATATTGTGCACAACGGTATGTTAAATGTTGATATCCATTACATAATTGGTTTTTGTGATGTCATCTGAAAATTTCCCTTGGTCTCATTTTCAATAAATTATTGTAAAATTCATTCTAATTTGAAATTCATTCTTTTGAATGGTTATGGATGTGCATAATTTTTAAGAAGAAGGATTATTGGGTATTGGATATGAGGATTGTAAATAAAAGATTGTTCATGTATATATAATATGTATACTTCAACAGTAATTTTAATTTATTGTAAAAAAAATTGCCATCGAGCGCGACATATATTAGTTTGTCTTTCATCAATAAACATCATTGTTCCTGGTAATTCGCTATTAAGTTTCACAAATATCTGTGTACAATAATAACACACATTATAATCTCAATATTATAGCAAAATTTACTGCACAGTATAAAATTAGGAAGTTGTGTTATAATTTTGTGGCCCTTTATTACTTCGAGGTAATAATGTTGTCAAAACCTGTGTATTGCAGTAACAGGTACTAAATATATTAAGTCTCGTTGATCATATTTATTAAGTAATAACAACCTCTTTTAAAATTACAAACAAATTAATTTACTAAAGTTTGTTGGGATTAAGTATTTATTAAGTTATCTATTTTGGTATTCACAGAGGAAGAATTAAGAAAGAAATGTAAAAAAATAACTACAGCGGTGCCTAAACATTTTCTGAAAGCTTTTATTTTCAACTGGTTTAGATGTATGAACAATAGAATAAATTGATTTAATTGTTATTATGAGTCAGGTCCCTCGCACAGAGAAATTGGTAGAAGAATCTAATGTGTGATTATCGGATAGATTTAAGCTTACAGAATATAAGAATATTGAGATCTTAGAAATAATAAGTAAGTAGACAGCACACACAGAATAATGCAGCACCATAGAAAAGCACAAAAACCCAAGTTTCTGAATGAACTTTAGTAGATTAAAGAGAGCAACTGATTAGAAATAATGTTATACCCTCACATATCCTCCACAAAATTGTTTAAAATGAAGCAATGCCTAGTGTTTTGGTTTTGCTTGTTACTGTATCATAGAAATTTCGTTGACTCGATAAATTTACACATTTATCTTACATAAAATACATTACAATTTATTATTACTATTATTCAGAGGGTCGTGTCAGCACATCATGCTGAATACGCAAATGGAATGATTGCTCTCTTAATAATACCTTTTGTTTATAAGAAGCATTTAAATCATTAACAAAACAATTTAATTTCATAATTTGTATTATGATCTGTCCCTTCTGGTGACCAATATGCAACTTTATGAGATAAGAAATTGTACTTAAATGAAAATCCAATTGAAAAAATATTTTAAAATGGCAAGATAGTAAAGGACTCGCATTAATGCTTTTATGAAACTTAACTTTAAGTCCCGTAGCTCTGAGTTACAAAATATTGCTCACACATTTGCAAATCTTTCTGAGATAAACACCTTTAGATAAAAGGACATTTAAGGGCAACGTTATTATTGGTTTGGAACTTTACCCCGATTCCAGTTGAAATCTTCGTCAAATTATAATGTTTCTTCTATATTAACTATTACATAAAATACTACACATTTATTTTTGCAATGATTATAGCATAAATTTATTTAACATCTCAAAAACATGCTGCAAAGATTTGTATACTTCTAACTTTAATTTTCCATTCAAGTAACAATAATGTATATTACTGTAATGATTGTACAAATTTTGAACATCTAAAAACATGTGAGAATTACAATTTACATTTTTATTACAAAATTTGTAAATTAAGAGTTTTGGTCGCAAAGTTCGGCAAGCCAGAGATGCAGAGTGGTCACAGTATTAAGCGAAACGTTATTCATTAGACAAAAGTAAATTCAAACAATAGATTTACATTAATCAATTGACAATCATTGTTTAATATACATATATAACATTAAACTATGCGTTAAAATAGGCTATTCGTAAAAATAAGTTATAATCACAGCTCTCTGAAAGTGACACACCCTACAAGTCTGATCTTATTTATACTTTATTATCATTATAATAAATATATGTATACTAATAAAAAAAGAATACTCTGATGATTCATTCCATCATTCTTTCACTGTCTCCGAGAAGAGATCATATGTAAGTAAGTTACGTATTCCAATTATTATTGCGTTATTTAAGTTACTTGCTGTCATCCATCTGTTCTCTCGCAACGTTTAAACAACAGTTAAAGGAAACCATGAATGTATGAGGTAAAGTGGAATCAGGCAACATGACTTATGGAAGGTGGATCACACTGGCTAATTGGCAAATCTGTAGGCAGTTTCAAATCCAACTTTGCTTTATCTGTTTAGTGTTATGAAATGGAAAAAGACTAGACTCTTTGTTATAATATTTTCATTAATAACATTTTTAATCCATTTTACCAAAATATCGCCGTGTAATACATCACTTTAAAATATATCTCGTTTAATCTAGTTCATAGTTTTTTATGTATAATATTTTATATATAATATATGTCAGCGAGTCGAACTGTTTTGAAAGGAACACGAATGCGAATCTGTATTAATTTAAGATAATTAATTATCGATCGAAATAGCTTTACATTAGAATAAAATTTGTAAAAATGAGTTATTTACAGAACTATGTACAATTTTTTAATATTTATAATCACTCTTAACAATTATTATACAATAAGTGTCGGTCATAATGAAATAATAAATTCAATAACTGAGCATTCGTAATATCTTTGAGACGGAAAAGTGTCACGTGGACGTGCGGACCTGCGAGTTATCCATTACCCATTTGTATAAACATTCTTCCGTTTTATAATCTTTATCTACATTTCGTTAAATATAATAATTCCCTATCAAGTATAGCACAAAAGTACATCACTCGCAATTCCTGCATTCGTTTAATAGTTTATGCTTTATAGTTCATTTAGGTCCAGTCCTCACAAGCGGAGCTGCGGCGGGGGCGGCCCGCGCTCCGCCCACTAACTGGAGCCCACCAGGATGTGCATGAAGCTGTCCAGCTCCGGGTCGGGGCGCTCCTCGGCCGCCGCCCACGCGTTCCAGCTGCCCGCCAGGCTCACGTCCACGTCCAGCGGCGGCGGCGCCTCCCAGCCGCCGCACGGCTCGTTGTTGTTGAGCGGGTCCAGCGCCGACTGGCTGCTGAGGCTCAGCACGGAGCCCCAGTCGATGGGGCGCGCGCACTCCTCCTCGCCGTAGCCCGAGTCCCAGTCGGCGGGCGCGGGGAAGGGCGTGAGGCGGCCGGCGGGCGGCGCGGCGGGCGGCGGCTCCCGCGGCGGCGGCGCGCGGGCGCGGCCACGCGGCCCTCGCGCGCGCCGCCTCCTCGGCCGCGTCGCGCTCCGCCTCGCGCTCCATGCGCGCAGCGTGTTGCACACGAGCACGGAGCGCCGCAGCGACGGGTCGCGCCGACTGGCGGAAGCGGCTGAGCTTGTACACGCACAGGTTCATGATCTTCAGGCGGCGCTCGCGGTAGCACTGGCGCGCGCAGCAGCGCCGCCGCGGCCAGCCGCCGCTGCCCAGCTCGAGGTACGACTTGCCGTTCTCCGCGCAGCGGATGGTCTCCTGGTAGGGCGGCGCGGCGCGCGGGCCGGCGCGGCAGCCGCAGTCGGGCCGCTCCTCGGGCCCCCAGGCGGCGCCCCACGCGGGCCACGGCTCCCCGGGCACGGCCACGGCCTGCAGGCGCGCCAGGCTGCTCTCTCCCAGCGCAGCGCGCCGCCTTGCCCGCCCCGGGCCCCCGCCCCGCCCCCCCCCCGCACATCTTCCTCTTGCCTCCGGCACCCATCGGACCAGAGTTCTGAAACAACAACCAAATCAACGTTACTATTTGCACATTCATTTAGTAGCATAAGTACCTACCTGTATAACAATATATTATATATATATGTATAACTATATTATTTATGTGGTGACACCAAAAATTTAAAAATAAATATTTTTTTTTAAAAACTTTATTTGAAAAATTATATGATAATGTCCCGATAATGATAGATACGAGTATAAATACTGAGATTACCTACATTTTTACCGATTTATAAAAGTAAAGGTTTCCTTGCGAAAATCCAGAAATAAAATTATAAATATAAATCATTCATGTGGTAATATTTTCATTAGACAAAATAACTCGCCAACGAGTGGAGGCTGCTTTAAAAGTCGTACTTAGTTTAGAAGCAGGGCTGTTTGCTGCATGCACATTGCAAACAATAATAAAATCAGCGGACTAATGAAATTCTACGATACTCGCAACTTGGCGTGGAAAAGCGACGGTTGATGCCGAGGCTGGTGGAAGCGAAGTCACTCAAGAATAGGAGAAAGTATGTAGGTAGGTAGTAGGTAGGTAGTTAGTTGGTAGTAAGTACCTATACCCGAACACCATAATACCCGACTACGTTCACATTTCTTACAGCAAATAATATCGCTTTCAAATCGCTGACCGTAAAAAAACACCGAGAGAACGTATTGAAAAATATTTATCAAAAGTAAACATAAATCTATTGGACTCAAAATACTATAAATCGTATTTAAAAAACCAATTTATTTAACCAATTTCGTGAAATAATTTTGATACTACTACTACTTTCCCTTATCCGCACCCAATGGTGCATAGGTACACGAAGTGCAGTGTATCTTGATCATTTTATCACATGAAGGTAAGATGATCAGTCTTACGTTGCAGATCCAGTCCAAGGTATTACACATGAAATACCTTTTAATATGAAAATCAGATGTAAATTAATACATAAGTATTTCATTTTTATATCGTGATATAATTTTTTTATTTAATGATGCACCTACACACTTTGTTTTCAAAAATACCAATAGATGGTGCACATTATAGTAAATTTTCTTTTATCTGCAATGTGTATTTTTTGTCCATGTCAACATTTTAACCTGTAGATTTTAGAAAAGATTTTGTTGCGGGTATAATACCCCACACCTGTTTACTTACATGAATTTTTATTTTAACCATAATATGAAGTATTTTTTAGCCCCTTTTCCATAAAAAGTCATTAAACTTTTTGTTAAATATCATTGATTTGTGATCAAATTATGTAGTATGTTAACGTTTTCTGTTTTTTTTAAAAATAATTATTGGTATGTATTTTGGAGTTGGAATGTACGTAGAGGAAGAGGGGAAGAGTTAGTAGTCAGTATAATGTTATTCTGCGGCAAGCAGATTATAAAACTTTGCTAAAAGTACCGGTAAGCAAGTTTAGTAGGATCAGAAAGCCGAGGCGAGCGCACAACCTTGAGGCGGGAGGCAATAATAATTGTTTTTTATTCCCAGCGAGTGGATCGGGCGCGCAAGGTCGCCGCGACTTGCGACGCAGAAGGCTGACTTGGCTCGCCGCTTGACTAGTGTGAGCTGCAGTACAATATTATACAAATACACAACCAACATAGGTGAACCGGTGAGCGGCCTTCGGCTGGCCGCTGCTTGTTGCCAGTTGCCAGTTGCCACACCGCTAGACTTACAGAGCTGACAGAACGGACCCCAGCGGGCCATAGATAAAATGTCATTTTCCGAATGGCTGCGTTTTCCCGCCCGACCTAACCTCAATGTTTTACCTGTCAAATGATAATTACTATGGGAGCCGACTAACCGGCTCGTTACGACTTTTCCCATAAATATAAAAGTTGGCAGTCCATGACAATAGTTCAAATGTTAAATATCTATTTAGCTAATTTTGCTGAAACAATACATTTCAAGATCTTGTACTAAAATTGTAACACAATATGCGAAACAAAATGAAGATCTAATACCCCTGCTCCTGGCTCTAGGATGTTGGAATAACATTACATTTTCCTTGTTTTATTCGTAAGCATTTTTTGCGGCTCTGGTGCTCAGCTCGTTTTTTTGTAGGACCGAATGGCATTTGAAGTTTTTAGATACCATGTTATAATATAGCGCAGCGGACTGAACTGGCGCGGAGTCAAAAATCATCGTCGGCGAATCTAAACAGCGTAAAACCAGAATAGCGCGTTTTGGGTTTACGTCGCTATTTCCAGTTACTGCCGCTGCCGGACCGGTCATAGAGGATAGAGTAGAGGTGTCGCGGTGGAGTGGGGGAGGGAGGGGCACGAGGCGCGAGGGGGCAGAAGACCAACGACTGGTAGAAAATACCGGAAGTAGCGAACCACATAGCAACGCCAGGCTGAAATATTTTACACTTTTTTTTAGCCATTCGCTTAGATTTAGGAGGTAGTTCTCCATAACATTTACATGCAGCTTTCGCGATTCTTAGACAAAGCCATCAGTTATTACAATTACATATAGTTTTTTATTCAAATTTGCGGATTACCACCTTTAACTTACCTGTGCAGTTCTAGTCCTATTTAGTATGGTAATAAAAAAAGTTACCATACACTTGGCATTCAGGTAAATAACCCCTATAAAATAAAGAAGTTTAAATGCAAGTGTGCCTGGATGTAGAAGCCGAGGAAGGCCGAGAAAGACATGGCATGACCAAGTACGACAAGTACTTGAAAGTGGACATGTGAAAAGTCGGAATAATCGGCGTATGTGCATGAAAAGATGTATGAATGTAGAGGAAGCAAAGGAAGTATGTCAGGACAGAGTGGTATGGCGTTCTATCCTCTCTGCCTACCCCTTCGGAGAAATGGCGTGATGGTTAGTTAGTTAGTTAGTAGTTTAACCCCTAGTAGTTACATAAATAATTTAATGTAACACCCATTATGTAAACGGTAATCATCAGTAGGTAGGTTACCTACTCAGAAAACCAAAAACCCGCTAATTTAATAGGGATCCGGGCCGGACTTCATACAAGATTTTCTTAGGGCATTCGAGGTGCCCACGATAAATAGCATCATGACTAATAAAATTGTTTAATATTATTGTTTACATATTCGCTGACGTTCGAGGTTCAGAGACTTAAGACAAGAGAAAACAGTCACCAGCGAGAAGATTCGAATAATGTCAGTGCATCCGGTAGAACTAAACCAAACTTCATCGTAGAAAAACTGTGACCTCGCGTGGAAAGGGAATGTGTAGATATTTGAATAGCAGATCGAAACACCTGACTCAAGAGGTTGTTTTTATATATTATCCACACGAAATGTTAGTGTGTTGCATGTATATGTATAATATACCAAGAATGTTACATCGCTTCCATAGCCCACCGCTAGAGGCGCGTTCTGAAATAGCGGTAAATATTTTGAAACACCGTAGGTGTATGGTTAGGTTAGGTACTGGAACTTGCTTCTTGGACGGAGTATTACCGATAATAGCCAACGCATCTACATTATACACTATACCTACACGATTATTCTGCAAGCTAACATTTAAATGTGGTTTTATCTATGGTGGTTAGATAATGCTTATCCAACTCGCAGTCAGAAATGTCTGAAGAATTAAAATAAAGTAAAAAAAACTCATTCCAAAGCACGGTAAGTTACACACATAATATATGTACATACATAAAAACAAGTTCTAGAACGATTCCCGCCGAGCGCGTATCAAATCAAAAAGTTTTTACTCTTAGATTTTTGACACTAACTGTCATCCCACTTCATAATTAAAAATAACATTTTTTTTAATAAAAAAAATAGAGTCAGCAACTTTAAGAACACTATAATCTCAATAAGTAGTTAAAAGATGCGTTCTGTAATTTGGAAATGAAATTGAAGAATTTTCTGAATTTTCCGTTGCGTTCTTGAGACGTTTTCAGCGATCGTGTAAATTTTCAGAACGCGCTTTTTATGAACTTTAAAATGACAGTTAAATAAATGGATTTTGTTTTAGATTTTGCTTCTCTTGGGAGTCTTCATTATCATTTATTGCAAGTCCATTACTTTAGTAAATAGTAATTTTTACCTAATTGCCCTTATATTGATTAGTACAAGTCGTAGTTATGAATATTACCGTTATTATATCTGATAAGTGATGACTGTTGTACTTTCAAAATGTTTTGAAGAAAGTTGACAAAGGCGAAATTCCATCCAAACTTTCAATTTAGGTAGGTACCTACCTTCATAATGTTCTCAAGTACTCATTAGCAGTTTCAAGTCATTTCTATATTAAGACACTACACGTAAAACTATAAGTTCTTTATATTTTTAAAAATAATTTTTGTAGGTTGTAGGAATGCAGCACACATTTATTTTCAATATAATTGAATTTACTGATGAACATTTTTACAAGTGGCAACCATAAGTTGTGTAAGTGTACCTACCCATGTTTCATAGATAAAAATATCAGAAAAGTGAATTATAAAAAAAAGTTCCAAATTTGAAAACTAGGCTAAAGACAATGATAGTACAGTGAAGATACAGATGATGACGTAGTTATTTAAGATGAGAGACATGTGAAGATGTGTGTGTGTGTGTGTGGGTTTCCATATTACTACGGTTCCACGTGAGTATACACCACACACACGTACGTGTACGTGATATGAGTGGCGTAGTAATGTAAAGGGCCATGCCTACTGTGCGCTGAGAAAGTCTGTACCTACCCACTAGGCCTTCGTCACAATATTATATAGGCATCTAACAGACCTTTACTTTAGTCTCTCACTAACTAACTAACCATCACGCCATTTCCCCGTATGGGTAGGCAGAGAGAATAGAACGCCACACCACTCTGTCCTGGCATACTTCTCTTGCTTCCTCCACATTCACACATCTTCTCATGCACGCACGTCGATTATTCCGACTTCTTACATGCCCACTTTCAAGCACTTGCTTTACTTGATCATGCCATGTCTTTCTCGGCCTTCCTCGACTTCTATATCCAGGCACCGTCGCATCATAAATATTTTTTAGCCGTTCTTTCATCATCCATTCGCTCTACATGACCGAACCATCGTAAAAGACCTTTCTTAATTTTGTCGATAATGCTTATCTCAGCCTTGCATTCTGCTCTAATTTCAACATTAGTGCACCTATCATACATAGTTTTACCACACAATGCTTACACAATGCTTCAATGCTTTTTTTCTCGTTTTCCTGTATCCTAATAAACCATTGCTATAATGTCAGTATACCTAGGAAATCGTTTTATGGAGAAAAAAAAGTTACACACAAACATTTTTAATAGTCAACCGAATATTTTAATGTTACCACATTACTTATGTATAAAAACTAAGTTACGCACTTATGTACCAAACAAGTGGAGTATGTAGGTAGTAGGTACCTAAATATAGGAATAATGGCAGACTAAACAGGTGCGAGTGTCTCTATTTCTGAAAAGGCTTATACGCCGGCGGTGCATTGTTACGCTGTGTTTACTCTACCGAATCGTGACATTGAAGAATGAGCAGTAAGGAGATTGCGCAGAAAGTGAGTGAGCATCCATTGGATTAGCATAAACCATCCCCACAACGGTGTGACCTCGTCTGGACGGGGCGTAATTCACTTTCCACTTTCTACTTGGAGTGGGTGATCCTTGAGAAACGTGTCTGGGCGGAATCCTAACGAGGCTGGTCCTAGACCACGTGCCACCCGTGAATTATTACCCACCCCACTGTCCTACCCACTATTCCTACCCACTATCCCGCCACCACCCACCACCCACCACCACCACCCACCACCACCGCCGTAAAGGTCATGGAAACGAGGACACCACTAACGGTGTGGGATGACAGGCGTCCCGCGGTACGTATGAGACCTAACTACACTTTTACTAAACTGGAAATTTTCAAAAGTTAAAATGAACGCGGGCATGAAGAAACTAGGTCAGAATTTGGTACGAAAATATTGTTATCAGACTTGTCATTAAGCTCTATAAAAACAACGGTACAAATTCGTAATAATGTCGAATTTACAAATCACAAATATTTGTTTTTGAATAGTATTTATTATTAAAAAACCAACACACAGACAGCAAGACACGTAAAACTGATTTTTTTCAAGTTAAGAAATTTACTAAAGAAATATTAAGAAGAAGAGAGAAAATCATGCTAAAAAGCAGTAATTTTCATGACTCGATCATTCAAAATATAGGAAATATTTTCAATTCGCAAAATATCTACTACACACACGAGTATAATACACGGTACAAAAACGGATTAAAAATTAAATTATTACATTGTCACTCAACTTTTAAGAACTCAAAATCAACACGCTTCGCAGCGCGTCAAAACGTAGACATAAATATAAAGTACGTATAATATATGAATATTTGCATCTTTACGTTATTGAAAAGTTCGACATGAGATGAGTCGGCGTTTTTCTTTGAAAGCGCGTCCGGAGAGCGCTATACCCGAGGGGCAATTTGACAACCCCTGTGAAGGTATGTGACGTCATAAAGTGGGGCGAAAACTGTCTTGAAAGTTACTACTGTTTACTCAGGTATCCGAGTACTAAATATGTGTACTAGGAGGTCGCGAGTCACGACTCGAGAGGTCAAGGTTATCTAAGTTCAAGAATTTAATCAGATTTTAATTTTTAAAACTAGCTTAGTAAATTTGTATGAAAACAAGCATTGAGCCGACAAATTTTTATACTTTTATACAGAGTGTATAATTTGATTGTTAGTACCATGAATTACCATGAATGAGGTCGCGGGTTCAATTCCCTACGGGGTCAACATGAAAAAGTTATAAACAACATTTTGAGTGTGTCCAAATACTTGTAGACAAAAACTGGATTTCACCCATTAAGGGCTAATAATTACAATTTGACATCTCAGCAGAGACGAGAAGTTTGGAAGGGAATATAAATATCTAGGCGTTTACAGCTTATCACCTGTCATTGGCTGGGTTAAGTGGCCACTTGACGTATTTAAACATTCCCCATTTCACCTAGTATTTGATATCCATATCTGCCAATATACAGTAAAATGGCGCGATGCTTCACATGTGATGACAGAGAGTGTTCACAGAGAGTGATGACAGAGAATGTGAAGCGTCGCGCCATTTTACTGTATATTGGCAGATATGGATATCAAATACTGGGTGAAATGGGGAATGTTGTAATACATCAAGTGGCCACTTAAACCCAGCCCAATGCCTAGATTATCCTAGCCACTTAACCCAGCCAATGACAGGTCATAAGCCTTGTAAACGCCTAGATATCCATATTCCCTTCCAAACTTCCCGTCTATGTTGAGATGTCAAAATGAAAAAGTTATTTCAACGGGATTTTTCGAATAAATTTATTTCATATGTGATACCTTGGACTGACGCTGAAGCGTACCTACTGATCTTCTTGCCTTCATGTAATAAATTATCAAGATATACTGCACTTGGTGTACCAATGCAGTGCCCTAAGCACCATAAGGTGCGGATAAGGAAAAGCAGTAGAAATAGTAGTAGCATAATTTTCTTCATAATTGCATTCTTCAATATGACAATATATTTGAATGATTGTGTACATATACATATATCATAACTAAAAATGCGAAAATTAATATTTATTATGTATACCAAGAGGTCACGACTCGTCAGGTCAAGGTCAGCTAAGTTTAAGATTTTATTTCTTAAAACTAGTTCGTAAATTTGCATCAAAACAATCATTTAACTGACAATAGTCTCGGATTTTTATATCATTGTTGTATCAATATAGTTCAATATGCAATTGTGTCGGTAGTTTTATGATGCAATATATTATCTCCATAGTTTTATATCAATATATGCAACTGTGTCGGTAGTTTTTTTGCAACTAATACTATGTAATTTAAAATAAAATAAATAAACACGATAATTTATGCATAATTTATAATGGATTTTATTTGAGTAATATTATGCATTGAGTTAATTTAATACTGAGCGTAGTGTTTTCGTTTTGAAGTTGAGCTTTAATAAAAATAAAAAATGGGCATTTCAAACCATTTTCAAGCTATATACCATAGCGCTTTTCTATAAATAATATGGGTAAGAGGAGAACTTATATATAGCGCCGTATTCGTGAAAAATCACCTCAAGCTATACACAATGAGATATTTTTCATTGCACTTGGTGTACCAATGTAGTGCCCTATGCACAGGGCACTACATTGGCAAGGGAATACCAAGTATCGTGAATATTGATAGTATATTACACGAAGACAAGATGCTTAGCCCTACGCATGAGCACGATGTGTAAGATAAAATTGGTCACAGTTTTTTTTTTTTTAAATGTGTGGATCTTTATGTCGAAGTCTTTTATTTCTATAATAATAATTATTGTCGTTGAAATTCGACCTAGAATCCTATAACTTTCACTGGCAGGCTAGAATGTTGGAGTTACATGAGGGGTGCATAGTACGTACATGATGCATGGGGCGGCCCACCCACTTGTTGATAACAAGTCTCGGGAAGTTTACCAAGTTTACTTCCTTTTCAATGGCATCTTACGATGGGCAAAGTTCCTGATGCACTGCGCCTGCGCACTCCGCCTGACACATACACACGAATACCACGACACACATTACAAGCAACTCATGACACATCCCCGTACACATTACACGTGACCCGTACACTATAATACATCTCGTTCGTGAAGAGACGAGTGAAGTAAAATATAAGAGGTATAAAAGCATGTAATACCAATAAATGGCACATTAACCTATTGTGTTTGTGGAAACATAGAATACTAAAGCCAGTTTACAGCTGATATTAGAGTATTATTTAAGCCATCGGACTCGACTTCCGTCAGAACACAAAAATCAGAAGTGATTTATCACAAGCCTGGATGTATGTGATGATATTCGCCTCTGGTCTGTAGAGCTGGTTAAAATAAAATAAATAATCTGGAAGACAGTGGATGGGGACAGCGCAGGATCGGGAGGAGTGGAGACGGCAGGGGAAGGCCTATGTCCAGCAGTGGACCTCAACGGGCTGAGATGATGATGATGATGATGAAATAATCTTGAAAGTTCGTTTATTCACATTTTTCTTAGCTAGATTGGATTAACAGGAAACAGCCGTTCTAGAAAGTAATGCCCAGTTTATATGAGACAGTTTCTTGTTCAGAAAACTACACAGTTTCTTGTTCAGAAAACTGTGCAGTCTGTCAAACTTCTGTCAAAAGACACGCTAAATATGTGTATTTTTGAAACGCGATTGTATGTTATTATCGTATGTTTGCTCTCAGGAAATTGTATATTTAGCTAATAATGTAAATATGTTATTGTTTTTTTACGTATTTAAAAAGCATACAATAAACCAATGTCTATTTAAACGTTTACATAAAAAACATTGACTGTCATGTCAGCTTAAATCTGACACTAGCACACAGTTTTTCATGCAGTTTTAGCTTTATACGGACCGTTTTCAGACTGCACAGAAAAACTGTGTAGTTAAACTGCGCCATATAAAGTGGGCTAATTGAAATGACTTAATAACTCGAATAAAAGTCGCTGCATTTGTTACGAAAGTCGAAAAGAAAAACACGTTAAAGACGTCGGCGTCGCGTCGCTAGGTTACGCTGAAAAAATTACGACATTCACTTAAAATACGGCATTGTTTCAAATGGATTCGTTCGATAACGTTATATTTTCCCGGTGACGTCCATTGAAAACATTTGCTTTTAATCAAATTCGTAAGGGATGTGACGTCAGATAAAGCATTGCAATAAAATTGTGCAAATAAAATACACATTAAATCGTGCAACTATATCATATAAAATAGACGTCTTTTTATACCGTAGCGTAGGTCAGTTACCCACGATAAGAACACGTTTCAATTAACATAAAATTAAATATTTTAAGCGCCGTAAAATGTCGTAAAAATACATAATTTATTTGATTAGCGATCTGATTGGCATACATTGTTTATTTACGATTCTAAACGGTGACATTACGGATATTAAATGTAATTAAATGGTTTCAGCTTGCAAATATTCTGGAATACGACCCTTGCTATCTATAATAATCAGTTATGAAATGTGAATTTTTTCAATGTATTTTTATTGGATATGCGTGTAACCGTAATTTTGAAGCTTTGTATATTTAAAATACTTTTTAAACATGCTGCACTATTAAATATTGAAACGTTACTTTATACATATGTATTTATAAGATTGTAATACAATACAAAATATCATTAAAAATTATAAAATATCAATAAATAAGCATTTTTATCAAAATATCCTTTTATGCAAGCAGTGGACATGCTTAGCACGGCTGATATAAAAAAAATAACAATCTGTTTTCCTAAAAAACACCACAAGATCGTTTTCATCACTTTGTATGGAAAATCACTGCTGCGATCGCGAAGCGAAGAATCATCATCGTACCTATCTCGAAGTTTGTTTATGCTAAGCACCTGTACTTAACTAAATCCGGCCCCAATCAATTTACTAACAAAAAAACGATAATGAAAATTATTACAAATTACTTGCAGCTACAAAGCGCATGGATGACTGGAATATCCGCTCTCCGCCTAAGGCATTCGGTTTTCAAACATTTATGAACACAACGTAAAAGTTTCGGCTTTGAAGTTAATCGAATGGTGAGCAGAATAAAAAGCTATCATATGTAGCTAAAACTTTTCGTAACATTAACCTCAATATAACCGCCGGTTCAAGGACGCTACACACACCGTTATTTACCGTAATAGTTACTACTTTAAGTGTATTATTTATATCTCTGAGTTATTAAGGTTCAATACCATTTCTACGTGTAAACTTTTAATATACGAGAAGGTCATTTCCAGACTTAAAGCTATTTTCCAATGAATTTAGTGATTAAATATTTTGCGAGTGCGGTATAAAATATTTATATACACAGTGTAACAAAACTCGATGTACAAGCAGGAAACCGGTGAATCTACATCATATTTGGAGTCCTTTTTGTAGTATATTTATTTTGCCGGTGCTCCTTTACGGATGCGAATCCTGGCACAAAAGCTCAGAATGCTCGCTTGTTGAGTTTTGAGAACAAGTGTCTGAGAAGGATTCTAGGCATTAGGTGGTTTGACTTCACAACCAACGCTGAGGTTAGGGAACGGACGCAGCAACCTCCAATAACTGGAGTCGTGAAGATGCGGCGTTGGAGAGAAAGAGCTGGCTGGTGACAGGGTCTCCTGGAGTCTCATCTAGTGACGTCCACGTGCTCCACATACGAGCGAACGTGGCGAAAGAAGAAGAAGATTTGTTTTTTATTTGACCCATAGTTTTCGCCTCCTAGCATAATGATAGTGCATTAGGCTACCGTGGATGAGGTCGCGGGTTCGTCCCGTAGGGGATCAACATGAAATATTTATTTGCATGGGATTTTCATATAAATATTTCATGTATTTCACCTTGGACTGGTACTGAAGCGTAATACTGATCATCTTATATTCATGTAATAACATGATCAAGAGTCACTGTACTTGGCGTACCAATGCAGTGCCCTATGCACCATTGGGTGCGGATAAGGGAAAGTAGATGTCAAATTGTAATTACTAGCCCGTAATGGGTGAAATCCAGTTTTTGTCTACAAGTATTTGGACACACTCAAAATGTTGTTTATAAAAATTAGCTGGTAAAAGTTATAAGCATAACAAATTGAAGATTCATCTTCAAGCGTTTCCTAGTAGGTGATATAAATTCGTAAGAATCTCACTTGCAATCATAAAGGTTTCTGCTAAAATGCTTAGCAATTTTCTCAATGGATGACAGAGAGTTCACATGTGAAGCGTCGCGCCATTTTACTGTATATTGGCGGATATGGATATCAAATACTAGGTGAAATGGGGAATGTTGTAATACATCAAGTGGCCACTTAACCCAGCCAATGACAGGTCATAAGCCCTGTAAACGCCTAGAAATCCATATTCCCTTCCAAACTTCTCGTCTCTGTTGAGATGTCAAATTGAAAGTAGTAGTACTTAAATTCAGGGAGTAAAGTAATCAGAAAAAAAAGTAAACCAACAAAAAATATTTCATAATATCAACCGATGACGTATAATTTTTTCTTTGGAAAACACGGCTAAACTTTTAATTGAACAAAAGTCGTAATGCTTTGTTTATGACAAAATATTCTCCTAACGGAACCTTGTGGGGTTGCAAATTACGTCAGTCATTGTGTCAAACACGTTGCCGAATGTCGTAATAATTACGTAACAATAAATTGAAAAAATCTAAGAGAAAAGGTTAATAACCGTTGGTTATGGAACATAATAATATGAAATGAATATTGAATTTTCTTTTATTTAAAAATTTTAAACGGACGGCTTTAAAGGATTTAAAAGTAGGTTTTACTAACCACCGCGCCATGCGCCATTACAGAGAGGACAGAACATATAAATCCAATGTCAATAATTCTAACTTTCATCTAATAAATATTTGAAAGAATTATAATTTTACGCGTAGAACATATTTTTGAACTTATGTAGACCTTAAGCTATCTAACTTAGACTAGTTTCACGATTATGACTTTCAGCTTAACTTTCTAATGCTTTATGAAGGATGTGTTTGTGTAATGCGTTCTTAACCATTAGTAAAAGCAAACTTGATTTAAGTTCTTAGTAATACGTAGGTATAAAGATTTCAATGCTTAGAACTAATATCGACATCTCCATACAATAATACTAGAGTAAAGTACTACTTATTAATAAATGCCACTTCAATAAATATTTGTTTCTCTCCTTACAAAATAAAAAACGTAGCTTCTAAGATTAAAAACAATGTTCTATTATTTACTGAATAATCGAATCTTGTTTACCGCCCGGCCCTTGTGATTAATCACGACAATGGCATTATAAAAGTTAATCGGATTAATTATTTTTGTATCATTTTTATAGCGCTGTTTTTGGGAAATCGAGAATGTAAAAAAAGAGGCTAGATCGCAATTCGTCTTGCAGCTACCAAGCGCACTGTTATTGAATGTGAAACGAGACGAAAGCCTGATATTTTGTTGATTTTCACAGCTATTTCTTGTATCTGCTTAACTATTTAAAGTAACTTAAGTACATCCTTTTGAGTCACCTTAGTTTCACAAGAATTTCTTTGTTATTGTAACTTGTACCAAACGCATAAACCCTTTCTACCCAATTACAAAATTTTCTATGCGTAGAAGGCCAAAATTGCAGTTAGCATTATAATCGGTTCTAAATTTTAATAAAAAGGGTCCCATCCCTCCCTTGGCGAGTGTACAGGGTGGGTAGGTTAGGTATCTGCTAGGTACGGGGGTCCCTAAACGCGCCGAGCAAATGTCCCAGAGATATTGTAAGTGTAATATTCCGGGGGTTGATAGGGTTCCATTCTCTCCGTTTTATACCGGCAGAGGAGGGAAACCATTTCTGGGTACCCTGTACCCCCCGCTCCCCGCCACACCCCGCCCCGGCGGCAAAACTCTGAGCCGCGTGGTCCGTCCACACCGAAATAAATTTTTAAACATTAAAAATAAAAGTTATTTAGAAAGAAGGAATAAGTACGTGCCTTTCCAGGTTTATTAATGGTTTATATTTTGCCTTTTTATATATCATGAGTTTTTGTAGTTCTAAACCATCTTCTTATATTTGCATTCTCGATGGATTATCAATGTAAAAGATTATCTTAAACACAAAGTTAGTTCTAACTTTTAAAATTATATTGCAAATCGTTATAAACTAAACTGAATTGGGTTCTTCCCGATTTTTTATTTTTTATTTCAAAAAATTGATAGAAAAATTACAATATCAAGGGAATTTTTTAAATTTTTACGATGTCATATGAATTTTTAAGCGCGGTTGAAATGGCTCTTTTTCAAATCGCTCGCAAAATCCTCCATTTGGTGCGCATGCGGTGTGACGTCACAGCAATATAGGCGCTCACTACGGAATGAATTTCACGCCTTTCTCGGTGGACGGGTATGACGTCATTTAACCAATAACGGGCGTTAAAAAATCATTCGTATTTTCGTGTTTTCAAAACATAAATTTATAAATGAAAACAAAATTTTTGACCATTGTGTTTTATATGGTTGGAATTGTAAAAATATACTTTAAATATTTATAACGTTTTCAAGGATATTCATGCTATCGGGAAGACCCTATTCTGTCAATAGTCACATAATAAAGATAATTAGTACATAATAAAGATAATTAAAGCGATTTTACGTAAAAAACCAAATGAATGGCGTTTATTGGATTAATCCAATTGATAAATAAACAACAACTTGAAGTAGGTAATTACTTTCAACAATTGAAATTTTCAAATCTCAAAATTGTTGTTTAATAGTTTTGTTAATAAGTTTGTAAATTCCCATAAATATTCTTACCAATCTAACAGCAATTTGGCAATGGAATTGTAGATTGGTGCGTCATCCATTGTCAGTCTCCCCAAAACTATGTACAATAATATGTCTAGTACTAATAATTATTGAGCATAACAAATAAAGAGCGTATTTACGAATAAATTGTATCGTTCACATTAAAGCATGTAGGAAAATATTGTAATTAAATCAAATAAATTTTACCAAATGCCTACACATGCCGGGCGAAAAAATAAATTTTTGAAAAAACTTTTTTTATTAAGTCAAACCCCCTTAAAAAAAAGGAAATTTTT
>JAGVSP010001056.1:0-128576 GCA_022494985.1 Micrasema minimum
AGCAGACTACGAACGTAAGCATAGTAAACTGTTTTGATGCAACTAATATCATTAAAAACCTGACAAGTACGAATGACCAAATCCCAAATTGCTATAATGCACGATTGATTATATTATCGATATGGTTCTCAAAGGTTAATTTCTTGTCTAAAAATTACTCCTAGATCACGCACAAGATTCAAACCCTTTTTTATCTACAGAATCTAAATTAGGTATTTGTTACTGCGTAGATACAATTATTGACAAAAACAATAAATATATTGTCCATCAGAAAAAGTTATCGACATTTCCACATAGATGGAGCATATGGAATTCACAAACTGCCTCCAGGCCAAGCGATCGGCCGCTAGCTCCCGTGCATCCTCCCAAGTCAAGTCCTCGTCCCGCAGCTCTGACGTAAACTGCCGACGAATTGTCAACAGCGGACGACCAGGACGCTGAGAACCTGATGCCCTGTAAAATAGAGAACCTGATGCCTGTTCTCCTCTATGGCTGCGAATCGTGGCACCTAACCAGGGCCCAAGACAGCAGACTTCTGAGTTTTGAGAATAGTTGTCTTAGAAAAATTTTTTAGGTGGCGGTGGTTTGACTTTGTGAGGAACACAGAGGTGAGGCAACGGACACAGCAACCCTTGGTATCTACTGTCATCCGGCGAAGGCGTTTCGGCTGGCTAGGCCATATACGTGCGCCTCTCGAGAGCACAACCCTGCTTACCACTAAAATAATACTGTGATATTTTTTTGAATTCTTTTTTACGCATCTAACACACGCGACGTGGAAATCACAAAATTTACAGAACACTCATTCTAAGGAATGGGTTAGCTTTGTGAATGAACTCCTTTTGCGAATTGTTCTGCATTTCGCGTTGCCCACAGTATCTACGTACAGAATGACGATGAAGGTTACAAGAGTTCGTAAATTGCCGCAGTGTTTTGTACGGAACAAGACGGGGCAAGGGAATCACTTTAGGAGAGAGCTTACGCGCAATATATGCCGACATAGTGGAAGACAGAGAATATAAAATGGCGCATCTCATCAATCTTTCACCCCAGCAAACTATTGGATTATGTCGTCCAATGTAAATAAAATCACTTCTAATATACAAGAGTATAATTATTCCACATATAGACTACTGCTCATCTATATTATACCAGTAATGAAGGAGAGCTAAAAAAAATTACAAATTTTGCAAAACAAAGCCATGCGAATCATATTGAAGTGTAGAAGAACGAACATTAAAAAAAATATTAAAACTTTGGATATTATGTCTGTTAACTAAAGAATTAAATATACTGTTGTTAATGAAATTAACAAAATTGTAATTCCAAGATATTTGCAAACAAATTAAAAAAACAATGACTTTTTTCATAAATATGCAACAAGAGGTTCAAAAAATATAAGATTAGAAAAGAAAAGAAAAGCTATGTCACAGAACTGTCTAATAAATGTATAAGGGCATTAAAATGTATGAGGAGATTCCTGATGAAATAAGAAATGAACAAAATGTAAAGTTATTTAGGGTTCAATGTAAAAAATATATGCGTGAAAAATATTAGTGTGGGTATTATAAAAACTTACTAACTAACTAACCATCACGCCATTTCTCCGTAGGGGTAGGCAGAGAGGATAGAACGCCATACCACTCTGTCCTGACAGACTTCCTTTGCTTCCTCTACATTCATACATCTTCTCATGCATACGCCGATTATTCCGACTTTTCACATGACCACTTTCAAGTACTTCACGAATAAAAAAAAATAAAAAATGTATAATAGTACGATAAGAATAGTTAGGAAAAAAATGAAGTGTAATGTGATAATATTAGTCTATGTAAAAGTTATATAGTACTAAATAAATATAATAATAAAAAATATAAAAAATAACTATTATTTGTCATTCAAAACGAATTTCCTACTTTTCGTCAGTTACAAATTGTTATAATATGATACATTATCTCATCATCATCATAATCATACCATATGCGCTCCTTATGTGGAGCATATGGATTCCACAAACTGCCGCCAGCTCCTGTGCATCTTTCCAAGTCAGGTCCACGTCCCGCAGGCTCTCGGGAGGCATACGTAGTATAATATGGCTTAGCCAGCCGAAACGTCTTCACCGGATGCCATGTTCTCTTCTCTGTGTCCTTGCAAAGTCAAACCACCGCTTACGTAACATTCTTCTAAGACGCCTATTCTCAAAACTCAGACGCCTGCTATTTTGGCCCTGGTTAGGTGCCATGATTCACAGTCATAGAAGCGAGCAGGCAGGCATTATAAAGACGGTTTTTTTAAACCGAGTAAACGAGTTTTCATGTTTTCATACTATTAAATTCCAAGGGTTTATAATTCATGATTGTCCAATTTTGAGAACGTTAATAATCAGGCTCTCGGCGTCCTGGACGTTTCGCTGTTCATAATCCGTAAATTACGGGACGTGGACCTGGCTTGGGAGGACGCACATGAACTGGCGGCCAATCGCTTGGCTTGGAGGCAGTTTGTTGATACATATACTCCACGTAGGAATTAGATACGTCCACGGTGATGGTCACTACGAACTGTCATTTTTAATCGAGCTATATTTAATAGACTGCAGTGCATTATTATTATTTCACAACAGGCCTAAAAGTCCTAACGGATTGGCATTAAATGTGTTATTATAAGTTAATTATTGAATTACCCTCTGAGTAAAAAGTGTTACTATCTTGTTTCTGAAATGCTTGTCTTGCTGTACAAAAACATCAACATCATTATATAGGAAGATTTTGTTGTATATTCTGATGATTCTTGGCAGGGGTGAAAAGAATCCACGTTAGTTCTTAATTCCTGTTTCATTGGTACGCAAGTTACGGCGGGGGACATTAAGGTTCTTGTAGTTTTTTAAAAAACTACAAAATCAATGTTACAAACATTGAATTAATAAAAACTACTACTACTTTCCCATTATCCGCACCTAATGGTGGATAGGGCACTGCATTGAAACAAGTGCAGTGAATCCTGATCAACTTATCACATGAAGACACAAGTTATTAGTAATGCACGGACTCCCACCCCCGCCTGCGCCCTACACCCCCAACCACCACCCGGCCAGCGATGTAATCTTCACGATAGATTAAGCAATATTTACAGAAGGTTAATCGCGAATTTCCCCATTACACCTCGCGTTATCACACAAACATTTCAACCGTGGATCAATGTAAGTTTTTAGATCCAAGGTAATCCTAAAACGGTTGAGTTAAGTGGCCACTCGGCTTATCACTTCTCACAATAGACGGGAGAAAGATAGACAGTAATTATTACTACTACTACTACTTTCCCTTATCCGAAGCCAGTGGATCGTTACGCCAAGTGCAGTTTATCTCGATCATTTTATTATCATACGAATCAGTTCAAGATATCACATATGAAATATGAATCAGACAATCACATTTAAATTAATATACCCGCGACCTCATGCACGGAAGCCAAATGCGCTAAATATTATACTATCCATGTTCCATGCTGACAAACTGATTATTGAGTAACTTATAAATAGTAAGAGAACACAGTGGTGTAACCAATAATCCTTAATTCCATATTTGTTATGTTAAATTTTTAATTAAATCACTGTTTTTCAAGATTTCCCTGTAATATTTTATCTAGATTTTAGCACCTCAAATTTCAGCTAACTTTCCTTCTGCAACCTGCGAGGCGTAATGTTAATATGAAGCAGTTGGGTGGTAGCACAAGTTATAATTTCATTTAAATTTAACCATCCGTTATCGGCTAGCTAAAAGTTACGCCTATACTTGAAGTTAACGTGATCAAATTAACCAAAGTTTGGTGAAGGAAAGAGTAGAGAGCGCTATTAACTATCTCAATATTGCAACGGGGTCTTTACTGTCAGCATCGAGTTATCTGATGGTAATTATATTATCATTATGTTAATAATAATTTTATTATCTGACCTGAACCTCTACACTACATTACTTATATCGAAGACAAGTTTTGATGTGATACATTTAAGTTAGAGTCAACTAGAGTTTAATAATAATTACACGAGACAGATACCTAGTCAATGTAAATTATAAAAGCACTATAAAAGTATTACAAAAAGTACAGTGAAAGCCCCACCCTTTCCCTAGACTGATTTAAAGAGTATTGAGTACAGTCCAGCACAACTATACCGATTTTTAAAAGCGAATCCGCGAAATTTAATAGATTCAGTTTAAACTGGAAAAAGCGCAAGAAAAGAAGGTTAAATACGCGACAAAATGCTTTCATTGCCCCTATCACTGTCCCGGCTCTAAGATTGTCATAAACACATTCACCCCAACCTGCTCAAGGAGCTGGCCCACCCCTATTTTAGTCGTTAGTTACAACCACTTCCCGCTCAGTACAAAAAGTACATATCATCATCATCATCATATCATTGATTCTACAAACTGCCTCCAGGCCAAACAATCGGCCACCAGCTCCCGTGCATCCACCCAAGTCAGGTCCACGTCCCGCAGCTCTGACGCAAGCTGCCGACGCATTGTCAACAGCGGGCGCAGGACGCCGAGAACCTGATGCCTTATAAAACAGGCAAGCATGGTGGCGGCTCTCGGGAGGCAAACGTAGTACTTATATGGCCTAGCCACCCTTACAAAGTCGAAACACCGCACACCGAATATTCTTCTAAGACACCTATTTCCAAAACTCAGAAATCTGCTATTTTGGGCCCTATGTACATATAAAAAAGGGATTTTATTTTGCAATTAATGCATTAATTGGTACCACGAATAGCTAGTCTAGATCAATAATCCGACAACTCGAGACAGATGAATCAAATTTGATATGTTTTAAACCAATAACATAAATAAATTATTCATAACATTTCCTTAGTGTAGAAACTCGCATTTTTACTACTACGGCTTTCCTTTGTCCCGCATTCGTCTTCCTCATAAAATAGCAACTTAAATAGCGCCTTTGTTCATAATTAAAAATGAATTGTTTAAAAGGAATTGAAAACATAGTATTAATATACAACTCGACACTGTCTAGAACACCCCATAGTGGGGTGAAAAGCCAAAAAGAAAAGAAGAAGAAAGAAGAAAATAAAGTAGCTTTACTTATAATAATTTTTCTGATTATATTTTCAATAAAGCAAGGTGACAGTGGGCGTCTCCCATCGTTCAGTAATCACACAATGAAATCTCCCAATTAAATATTAAGTGACGTGGTCCGTATTATTTTCCGATCGAAGAATTTATTATTTCGCAAAGTACTTTTGATTAAATTTTTAATAATTCACAGAGACCCTACGCTCAGATTTAATTTCTTTTTTTAACTTTGTTCGTAGGTAATCGAATCGTCAATAAATCATGAAGTCACTAATATTATGAACCGATACGATGTGATGGAAGTAATCGGTTTATTTCAGCGAACTGATAGTTACCTAGATACTTTATTGCAGGAATTTTTGGTTTGTATAAAAACAAATAACTTAATATTCCTATTTTACTATTTGTAGTTAAACAATAATTATTATTTTAGGAAGATAATTCCTTACCAAACATTTAACGATTAAAAATTAAAGATAATTTTTATATGAAAATCTCTAAATCTTATTTTCAATCGAATAATGAATTAATTATTTGAATAATAAATTATCACGATAATATAGGAGTTGCCAATATTTTTTTTTTTCATCATCATCATACCATATCCGCTCCCTATGTGGAGCATATGGATTACACAAACTGCCTCCTGGCCAAGCGATCGGCCGCCAACTCTCGTGCATCCCTCCTAAGTCAAGTCCACGTCCCGCAGCTCTGACGCAAACTGCCAACGACAGTGGACGACCAGGACGCCGAGAATCTGATGCCTTGTAAAATGGGCAAGAATGGTTAAGGCTCTCGGGAGGCATACGTTGTACATAGTATTTTGTTGTTGAAAAGCAATCCTTCTTCAAACGCAACCAATCCTACGTACACCTTTGTATCTTTCAGCAAGATTTCAGGAAAGTTTCAGGAAAGTTTCAGGTAGCCTGAAAGGCACCTACAGAGGTTTAGCCAATTTCAGTTATAATTTTTAAAATTTATTGTATTACTATAATACTATAATACTGACAAGGTATATTGATAAAGTAACATCATCAAACAAAAAACATATTATAGTCAATTATGTATTTTGGTTGTTCTGTAGTAATTATAAACTATTTCTCATTATTAAAGCGCTTTTCCTCCAATACAGGATATTACAATCCTCTCTCTCGTATGTGCAGAGAGTACAACGTAATACACAGGTACAGCACTGAAGGTATGGACATCTTCGGAAGCTCCGTAGACGGGTTCAAGAAAAGGTTGTTCTTGAGATATTTGTGATCACTCTTGCTTTTATATTTACTTAATCATTGTGTGTATGTCACATTTTCATAAAAATTACGTTTTGGTCATTCGATTAAGCACGATGTGAACAATTTTAAAGGGCAATTGGTCTACCTAGGTATATTTTTAAATATTTTTTGTATTATGTTTAGTATCCTTTTGTCTGTTATTGTTCCTAACAAAATAAAATAAAATAAAAATAAAAAATAAAAATATTATAGATATCCTAACAGAGAAAAAGAAGGCGTTTACAGGCCTAATGGCTGTCTAAGGCTGGGAAAAGTGTGTACTTGATGTATAAGAATAAAATATTTGTAAAATAATAATAATAAAATAATTATATATATAATAATAAATAATTATATTTATAAAATATTTAATATTAGCCGAGCATACGTATAATCCAGTGATTTGTCTACTAATATATTTGTACACATTCAAAATGTTGTTAAATAATAATTGATATATTAATCTTTGAGAAGCTCTCCTGAAAAAAAAATATGACAGTGTAAGTTTCTCTCTCTGTGTATGTATATGTATTTTATTTTTCTTAAATTTATTATTATTGAAATTTAAATATTTTTTTATTTATATTATTATTTATTTTTCTTCTTCTTCTTCTTTCGCCGCGTTCGTTCACCAGCCAGCTCTCTCGCCTCCTCCCACGTCAGGCCCGCATCCATCAGCTCCGCCGAATACATCTGTAGGATGGTCATCGACGGTCTGCCAGGACGGCGGGATCCTGCAGGCGTAAAGAAGAGGCAGCTCGGGTTCAGGCTCTCCCGAGGCACCCGGAGTACATGCCCAAGCCAGGTCCATCGCCGCATCTTCACGACTCCAGTTATTTGAGGTTGCTGCGTCCGTTCCCTAACTTCAGCGTTGGTTATGAAGTCAAGCCACCTAATGCCTAGAATCCTTCTCAGACGCTTTATTTTTATTTTTACATTTAATTTTTTATTTAGTTTTCATGATAATCTGCACCAGCTACTTGAGAACAGATACACCTGAATCTATTAAAAATAGGAAGTGTACTAGAAATATTTCGCTTGTAATATTTTCTTTTAATACCAATGTTTTTATATTATCGTTAAATTGATTTTATTTTTATTTGTTATATTATATTTAGTGTAATTATAGTTTTTATTAATACCTTCATAAATAAACGCCGTATTGCGGCACTGAACTGAACTGAATTGTCATCAATAATATTTTTCTCCTGATCGATTCTTCGATTTGACTGACGGCAGAACTACAACCTTTCATTATTTTTTTAGTGTTACTAGCAAACGTACTAGATGCAATTTATAGCAGTTGTGTTGTTTGTTCCTTACATTTGTACATGCTGAAACAAAGATCGAAGGAATTTCTAAGACCGTGAGTCTTTTCACCGAGTTTTCTTATATTTTTGTAATTTATTCAAAAAACGTTTCAGTTGTAACAAATGCTGTCGGCCACATCCCCCCTCTCCCTCAGCCGAGGCCCAAAGCATTTTATGAAGGGGATGCAAATTATTTGTGGTGCATAATTTGGCCATCTTGGGGGAATTTGCAGAAATGTTTTGATTATGCTTGGGACACAAATTGCTCCCGGAGAAGCCTAAATCGTACCACTTTATTTCACTTTTTCGCGACAGAAAAAAGATAATCTGAATCGTGGATAAATATAATAAACACAAGCTTTGTAACGATACGACACGTTGGTTGGTATTATTTACTTTATTATTTCTTTATTTATTACTCTAGTGGTGTTGGATAGCACTCAAATTTAAACTAGGGTCTAAGACTGGGGGAAAATAGTTTTAATCGTATATTTCGAAAACGCGGGTCACATTTTTTCTAAAAATAAATTGAATAGGTATATGAGTATGCAATAATTTTAAGAATACCTAATTACACTAATGTAACAGTTAAAATACAGCTCTCTACAAGTATTTGGACACTCTCAAAATGTTGTTCATAGGAAAACTTTCCATTTATTGTGTATGTTATTAAAGCAAAAACATTCGTTAGAAGGTCCATCTGAAATTTTGTTTTTGTTTAATACAAAAGTTAATACCTGCTATAATATTATAAATGTAGGGGTAAATATTATATCATTTTACATGAGAAATGTTTATCATAAATTTTACAGGAGAGCTGTTTTTAATTTTTTTACAATGGAGATTTTTTAAAATCTTCATAATAATTGAGTTTTCGAAATGCACAATATTCATTTATAATATTTATAACCCCGCAATAAATTAAGTGACGGTTGTCAATTTATTTAAATGCTTAGGTATAGTAAATAACAACTTTTTAAATTGTTATTTCTACACTAACTTGGTTTTTATATGATGCGACTGTCCCAATGAAGGGCAGAAAGGATCCCCTAACCAATTAAATTTAATACATTACTACTGTTTTCTCTTATCCACACCCAATAGTGCATAGGTTCCATATTTTATTTGGTTAATTTCAGTATAATAAAACAATCCCTAGCCAACAGTAATTGTTAACTTTTTATTTATTCAATCATGTAGATGAGAACTTTATTTCTTTTATTTATTTGTTAGCTGGCAGCACCAAAAAAGAATGTCAAATATTTTCCATAGAAAGTGCACATCTGTCCGCATCTGTTGATCTGTGGCGCACGCACATTTGACAGGAGTGAAATAGAGTGAAAAGTGAAAAGCGGATGAAATTCGCAACGGCACAGTTTTAAAATTTATTTCTTAGAGCGGTTTTATCGAGCAAGCAAAAACTGTCCCAGATTTAATATTGAAGGTTAGTTTACTCATTCTATTAACCATTGTCTTCAATTTTTTTATTGATGTAATACTTTTCACCGATTGTTCAGAATATTATGTTATCCAAATATTTACATTCAACATTCCGCACATTCCTATATGAATCTTGAAAAGAAAGTTGAACGTGACCTAAATACTTTAAATAATATATTGATTACTTGCGAATAAACCTTTGCAATGTACGTGGATTTTTTGTGTACTTAAAATACCAATGTCGTGTCTGAATAACCAGATTTTTCAAGGAATTTATTGTGTAATTTTCCTCATTGACAAACTGCTATAGTAAGTTCAATATTTGTTCGTCATTTCGACTGTACATATTACTTTGAAAGTACTTGGACCCTTGACGTGTATTTTTGCTAATTTATTGTCAAAAAATGTAATTAAAAAAAATATTTCTAAAATATTTCAAATGATTTTAGAGAAATGTTTGAAAGCAAATATCAACATATTTTAGGCCAACTGAGCAATTATCTAGTTGAAAAAAGCTGTGATATAAAAATAGAATACAAATAAATATGTACCTACCGCATAAGTACCCACTTGAAATGTTTTATTTTTAAAAAGAAGCATTTAAAGCAAGCAGGGTCCATACCTACATTATACCCAAATATTTCTATTGTTGGGTTATTCCTAACTACCTAGTCAGATATAGCTGTTAGGAAATGGAATATTATTTGTGTTATAATTTAAATTGAACCTGGGATCTCCTATCTGGCAACGATTCTAATACTCCACAAGATCCCTTATTTACTCTCATATTTTATTATAATAGTCTTGTGATTAAAATAAAATTCAATAGATTCAATGTAGATTTAAATATTTGTTAAATTCTGTCAATCTATGCATCTGTATTCTACATAATGTATATATTTGATCTTTCACCTGACACAAAGTAATTAGATATGCATCTCCCCTTTCTAACTATATTCATACTTTGTAATACAATGTTCCGTATGTGCCCCTACATAAATTAAAATAATTTATCGTTCTGAAACTTTTACAATCTTTATTCAACAAGTTTATGCCACAAATATTTCATTCTGTTATTTTCAAATTAACTAGATTTCTTGTAGTTTTGTCACTGCTAAAAAAGTTAACTCGAGAGTAACATAAATTCCTTTATAGAAGAAATCATGATTTAATGCATACCTACTAAAAATCAATACTTGATATATAGGTTTGTACATAAACACTAGTGCCATGATCAAGCATCATCTAATATAAGTTGGAATCTAGTCAAGATCTCTCAGTGCAATATTCTGTCTTATTCCTAAATGAATCATTTTTAATTACCTACTAAAACTCCAATAAAGTATGAACCTCTCGACATATGTGAGAAGCTTCATTTTCTCCTAATATATTATCTGCTCCCTATCTGAAGAAAATGGCGTCCTTAAACTGTCAAAGCTACACGATGACCGCCAGTCATTGCATGTTTAGTTCACATTGCGTAGTTCTGAGGTAAAATTCCAACGATATCATAAGTGGCGTGCGGTCTTCCAAAAAGCTGTTTAAATGAGATGAAGAATAAAAAAATCTAAGTGTTACTGGAAATACCCATTCGATAATTAAATAACTTCACCTATTGAGATATCAATAAAACAAAATAAATATAATATTTTGCCGGTAATCGAGCTATATCTCTCTTATGTTAAAATCAAAAACGATTTTTTTGGTTCTACGTGATTTTATTATCAAGTTAGTGACAATTGTTTCGCCTTGTAAGGGCATTATCAAACTGTGGCGTTGAAACATTTACATCTTATTTTATACAATATTGGCTTATTAGTTATAGTTTTTAAGAATAGGGAGAGGAACATCTGTGGATTTTTACTAAATTCCTGATTTCAGTTGGTCTTTAATCTCTTTTTGGGTGAATTTTATTGCTTTACCTACTCACTAGTCAAGGAATTTCGCTAATTCACAGATTTTATTTTATATTTCGGAATTTCGCTAATTCACAGATGTTATTTTATATAATTCCTTGACTAGTGAGTAGGTAAAGCAATAAAATTCACCCAAAAAGAGATTAAAGACCAACTGAAATCAGGAATTTAGTAAAAATCCACAGATGTTCCTCTCCCTATTCTTAAAAACTATAACTAATAAGTCAATATTGTATAAAATAAGATGTAAATGTTTCAACGCCACAGTTTGATAATGCCCTTACAAGGCGAAACAATTGTCACTAACTTGATAATAAAATCACGTAGAACCAAAAAAATCGTTTTTGATTTTAACATAAGATATCATGGAGTTCTACAAAATAAATGCCATATCAATCAAGCTATATTTCTACCTATATTTCCAATATTGAGAATATCTGGTCTGAGATTTGTATTTACATATTCCATCGTTATCTACAATCTTCCCGCTGTTCCTGCCCCTTGTATCTCCAAGTTCTCGGTGTTGACTTCTCTTTAAGTTGAGTTCTCGCATAGCCATGGCGCCTCCTTACCTCCTGGTAATTTTTAAAATTTTATTTTTTCCGCATTTATCAATTTTCACTGAACCTTTTTTTTACTAAGGGCTAAACTATTTTTTTTTTGTGTAGTCGATGGTTGAGTATTAATTCAAAGAAAATAAATCTATTTTCAATAACCGAGGGGTCACAAAATACCCAGGCTTCAATTTTTTAATGATGAATCCAAACATCGTTCTATCGCAGTTTCAACCAGTAGGAAATAATTGTGCTATAATAGTTTATACTGGAAATAAGTTGTCTTTCATTAAATGTATTTTTCAAATTAATGCTGTTTTGTTTAATTTGTATTGAACAAACCGAATTCTCGTAATGGTATTTGGGTTTTGTTTAGAATTTTTTTGAATGAACTTAACTTAAACACAATATTTACCACATTAGTCTACTACTACTGCTAAGTCAATTTTGCTACATTTTGTTAATTATAAGATCTAAAATATTGCATTCTATATTTTGATTTTGAAAACTTTGAATACTTCGTTTAAATATCATATGTATTTTATTGTGTCGTTTTTCTTCCAGACCGACGACACGTCTATATTAAAGTTCAGAATAATATTTTTGTCACTATGATAATTCTGACACACTTTCATAAATAGGTCACGTTTCAATCAGTAAAACTAATAAATCTTTTTAAATTATGGAAATTTACAAAGTGGAGCTACATTGTATGTATACAAGTATACATATATGCTTAAACATTCCAAGCTAAGCGATCGAACACCAGATCGCATGGCTCTTTTAAATCCGATCTGGTATCAGGTGTTTTGTAATTTTTACAATATAAAAATATTGTAAAATTACAAAACAAAATCTTTGATTTTATTCTCTAGCTAATGTGACGCATATTTACAGCTTATTATTAATACCTATATATATTGAATATGTACATTTCTATTTAAATATTTAATGCTTTTTTTTTTAACAGTCTGTAAAATTATACATATTTTATTGATTCATCTCAATTATAATATATTATTCATTCTCCGACCTTCTTGTTGGAGTCCAATGTAACAGTGATCAAGAAAAATGACACCGACAAACTTGAAATATAATTTATGCTAAATAGTTAGATCATCCAACTTCATATGGATATGGAGACAAGTGTTGTTAGTGACTAATGCTAAATACTTGTTTAAAGAAATGCCAATGTCTCACTTAAAGGGTGTGGTATAAAAAGTGGATTACCCCCAAATATTATAGAGATGTGTAGGTATACATGGTGTAACAAAACTCGTAATATAACCCGAAAACTGGTGAATCTACGTGATATTTGAAGTCGAATGTGTAATATGACTTTTGAATCTAGAATGAAAAAAAAATGGGTGTGCCTCTAGGCTGTTTTTGTGAGAGATCTACTTTACTATTGTAGGCACTCTTTCGTCGGGCACTCTCCACCTTGCCCAACTTGGATTGATTTATGTTAACCGTTTATGTTTGGACATTCCAGATGAGTACCTCACTCCTGTCCCGTATAGCGGGCACGGGTGTGTCACCAAGAGGTTAATCTCCACCTGCCAACGTCTCCTCGCTGCACCACAAGTTGATGCACTTCAGGTTACTTTACTATCATTATATTATGTACATCGTACATCATTTTTTTTGTAAGTTACGTAATCGATTGACAGTAATAAATCTAGTAATTTTAAGGCACCGTGGAAAAAAAAACAAAATTGATTCTGACACTTATGATGAGTATTATAATTTCCTTTCACCACTTTGATCCTTTATCATCCATGATGTTACTAGATTTAAAAAATTGGAATGTCGATTGAGTAATGAAAGAGTTCCTAATAACCTAAATATAATACGATGTATTATGTTAACAGGAAGCCGCTCTCGACCAAGAGAACTGTATACTGGTAGATGAGGCTGACCGCACGACGGGTTCTGCTTCCAAGCGAGCGTGTCACGTCGTGGCCGCTGATGGATCCATCCCGCTCCACCGAGCCTTCTCCGTCTTCCTCTTCAACACCCAGGGGGACATGCTCATGCAGAGGAGGGGGCACAAGAAGGTACCGTCCTGGCTCTATTGTGTTACCAGGAAGCGGCTCTCGCCGAGAGAACTGCATTTTGTGATATTGATGGACATTTATCGTAATCATTCAACCTTATAGGTTTCGGCTGTGAAACACAGCTTTTCTGTTACTTCTGGGTCTTTGCATTCTGTAAGAACGTAAGGGTTAAATATATTTGATGGTGTTGGAAATGATTCACAGCGGTTTTAAAGATGCTTGAATCCGGTCGCTATTATGTTAGTACTGTTTGCAAGAGTTGTTCCTATCAGGTGCGCGAGTGTAAGGAAAGTAATATAAGACAGGAGACTGTCTACTTCTCATCGTTCCACTTAATACTTCATCGTCCATTCCGGTCTACTGTCGCAAATGTTCCGATACTAACACAAGTTCTTATTCACAGGTAACATTTCCGAATGTGTACACCAACGCGTGTTGCAGTCACCCGCTGTGGCTCGGGGACCGGGAGGAAGGTATCATCACCGCTGCTCAGCGCAGGCTCACTCATGAACTGGGAATCCCATCGGAGCAGGTACTTGCTAATCTTCACTAATACTCTCCTTTAATCATATTCATAGTAAACCGGTAGCTGTGGGGGAAGCACGAGATGGACTACATCCTGTCCAATCTCTTGTCAGTTCACTCAGTGTGAATCTGTTTGTTAGATGTCGGAGTCGGACTTCACGCTGCTGACGCGCATCCACTACCACCACCCGGGGGACGGGCGCTGGGGGGAGCACGAGATGGACTACATCCTGTTCCTGCAGAAGGACTTGTACCTGGAGCCCAATAAGGACGAGATTGACGAACTGGTCTACGTACCGAGACACGGACTAGAGCAGTGAGTGCCTACTTGTTATTTATTTACTATTCAAGTTAACAGCAGCAGTAATTTGCAATACTTATTTGTGTATTTTTAGGGCGATTTCCAAATTCGAAGCGCCGATATCTCCGTGGTTCAAGCTGGTGCTGAAACACCGGTTAAAGTTCTGGTGGGATAACCTGCACCAACTCCACCTCTGTAAAGATGACTGCATCCACAAGTTCACATGATACACACCCACCTGTCACACTCACCTGTAGTCCAATTCGCTGTCTGTGTTCCCTCACTTACTCCTTTCTTCATTTTGTGAAGTTAAATTCGTTGTAAACTTACTTCTAGCTGTAGCACTCCTTATTTATTATTTCTAGATGAATATTGATATAAACATAATGTACCAGTGATTTTTTACCTATAATTTAAAATATTAATGTTTTAAGCTTGAAACTAGTATCATAAACCTGTATAAATTATCATTTAAACTAGTATAAAATAATCGCCAGATTATTAGCTTTGGAAATAATCATATATATTTTGTTATAATTTCAATTTCTAAACTTAACATCTCGAATGGACGTTTAGCAGATTCGTGTTTTTTTAGCGCTGGACCGACGATATACTCCTATTAAATATTATGTAAAGGGTTTTTAAGAACTATTTTGGCATTGCAAAATTTATAAAAATGTTATATTTTTACTAAACGATTTTTATAATGTAAATATCGTTATTATTGTATCAACAACACTTTGTTCTAAATCATATTTAAATTTTAAAAAGTCCTATAATGTATGTTAAATTTATGTATCTACTGCATTAAAACAGGTCTAGGGCCTGGTTAGGCAGTAAAATGTATTTTTCTAATGTATTTGTATTAATTGAATGAATAAAATAAATAAAAATAAAATTAAATAATTGATTGATTCACATAAATAATTCAGCATTAAATTCTAGATCTTTATTCTTTGTACTAAAATTTTTTTCTTCTGGGAATATTGTCATATTTTAATAAAATTTTGCTTAGTTTTCTAGTTTTTTGGGACCCAATGTTTTTTTGGTTATGTTTTAAAATGTAGTTATTGTTTTGAATAGAATGTTATTACTTAATTTAATTCATGCATGACACAAATATGTAATATTTTAGAGCAACCATATGTCTTTTACAGATGAATAAGTTAGAAAATGTCTATTTAATAGCTCTAAAGAGCGATTATTCCGTTTTTATTTTGTCAATGACAATAGTTGATCAACATAATTATTATTTGCAATGTCTAAATCTAATATATTTTTAATGTTGGACTTTTAAATTATTTCTCTGATAATAAATAATGATCAGACTATAATTGTGTGTTATAATCATTTATAACACACAATTCCTCTTCATAGACACTGAGTTATTATTGAATGATAAATAATTTTATAAGATATAACTTTTTGCATAAAACAGGGTTTTTGATTAGTAGTTACATGTCCAAAGCAAGTTTAATGATAACCTGGCTTCTAAACCAAAATGTTCTGTGTATGCAGAAAAATAAAGTAAAGAATCCCAAAACAATCAGTGCAATCCGTTCGTAAATCGGGCGATTAATAAGTGAGATACAATCATTTATAGTTTTTATTCCCCATGCAATCGGTGAAGTCACCGATCATACAAAATCTTACAAAAATCAAACTTAAAATGACTGTATCTTTGTTATTAATTATCTGATTTATAAACAGATGCACCCATCTTCACAAGAAAATTTTGGTTTTAAAGCCCATTATCCTTCGATTTTTCATAAAACATCGCTGAACATGCATAGATGCTAGAAGACAGAAGTGTGGGGAACCACTATATATAACGGCAACCATTGTCAAATTGTTATAACAACAGGAAATGTGTGTACCAAGTGCGGAACACTAAAATTTTACCAAATCTAATCATAAAGCCTTTCTCTCTCTCTTTTTTATGAAAAGATCTCTCATATCTATATCTGTATCTAAATTATTTCTCTGGAAACCGTGGTTGGAAATAATTGTACCATATTTAATTTAGAATTACATCCATGCACGGAAGTTATTAAATCCATAGTTTTGGAGTAATTTGTCTTGGAAATAGATTTTACCTAAATAAAATGGTGTATGTATAATGTACGCTACTAGACTTGATATTTAGTGACTAACCGAAGTTTCGTATTCGGTCAAACTAATAAAGAATCCGAAATTAATTAAGAATGTAATATTTATGTATTTTTGTAAATTATTTTAGGGGAATGGATATCATAATGGATTTGTGGTTATAATGTTTTCATTTTTATACTTGCTAGTGACGATTAATAAGATGGAAATTTGTATTATTAAGACAAAATGTGCAATAAACTTTTCTTTATAAATATGTATTTTCATTAAATTAATATTCTAAACCTACAATGCATTTTCTGTGATTTTTTAATATTAAAATATTTGATATGTATTGCCTTGGGCTGGCGCATTAACATAAGACTGATCATTTTATAGCCAGGGTGATCAATTTAGCGGAAATGACTGTGTTGTAGATATTTTGATGATCCGTGCCCAGGGACAGTCCAAAATTAATGTAAAAAACACATAATTTACATATAATATTATAATATAGGACATATATAATATAATATAAGACAAATTTAAAATCACTCTCCATTGTTCAAAAAAAGATTGCAAAAATAATTCTTAAAAAGCCCAGAACCTACCCTTCAAAATTAGTATTTGAAGAATTTAATGTACCAACAATTGATGAAATTTTTAATAAAGCCTCTATCTTACAAACATTTAAAGAAAAAACAACTGAAGTGCAAAATTCACGTGACTCTAGATTTCCTAATAATATAATATTACACAGATGTAAAAACAACAGCAGCGTTAAATCATTATACGTACGTGGGTAAAAAAAAACTTTAACAAACTTCCGGAAAACTTAAAATCCATAAAAAATTATCAAATCTTTAAAAGTAAATTAAAAAAACATATAAGACCTACCCCAACCTAAGCTCCATACAGAGGAATATTTTTTTAATTTTGTTCATTTAATTTATTTTATTTTAAAAATTAATGATGAAACTTACTCATATAAAAAATTAAAAATTGTAAAACGAACTCCCTCTCTAAACACAAGTATCCACTTTATTAGAGAGGTAGAAACGTTATGTCTGAATTTTTGAAGTTATACTTCTTTGCGCCCGTTAGACACTTTGGGGTGGGATGTTGGTCGAGAAACCGCGTCACGCTGATTTTTAAAGAGAAAATGGCGCTTAAGAGAAAATGGCGCCACAGTCACTGATGCTTGTATGATACAAGTATCGATACTTATTATAGAAGAAATAGAAGAAATAACTGATAATGATAATATAGGTGTATAATATAATAATGAAGTCACGTATAATATATTGAATATAAATATATTGAATAATATTGAAAAATGTCTTATATTTCATTTATATATCCTGTCTGTTTGTGTGCGTGAGTGGGTGTATGAGAATGGCCAAAGAAGTATAACTTCCACCGTGTGGTCCGACGCACACCGATTTTTTTGTATATTACCAACAATATGTGTATATTATGTTTTGTAACAGATTTTAATTTCAATAAAAAAGAAATTAAAAAAAAAATTATAATCAATAATGTGGTTCAGTCTAATGTAATAACCAATCAAAGAAATAATTTTCAAACGTATGACATTTTATTTATTATGGCATAAACATAAAATATACAAAATAAAAATTAATTACAAACACAAATTTTCAGTTCCACCACAAATACTAGTAATAATTAGTAAAACTAATTCTATCCATATTCTTCATAATAATATGTTAGTTGGTTAGAGTTTAGGTAGATATAATACTAAAACTCGCATGACATTATGTATCATTATTAGCTGTTGTAAAATAATATTGTATTGTATTTAAGATAAAATTCCTTCCAAATTAAGTTCTCTTGGTAAGTTTGAGCCACACCCCACCATCTGCCGTGAGAATGAAGGATTTGTTGTCATACTTCATGGGAATATTAGTCTTGTCACATACGGACACTTCGTACTTGGATAGCACGGATACCAAACCCAATCTTGTCTGCATCATCCCAAATCTGCTACCTGCAACAGTCAAATTACCCATTTTAGGTACTAATACTACTTTCCCTTATCATAGGGAACTGCATCGGTACACCAAGTGCAGAAATTTTATTACATGAAGGTAAGATGATCAGTCAAACGTTTCAGTACGGGTCCAAAGTATCACAAGTGAAATATTATCATGAAAATCACATGTAAACAAATATTTCGTGTTGCGTGAACCCGCGACCTCATGCGCGGTAGCCAAATGCTCTACCACTATGCTACGAGGTGGACAGCCTTTTTCTTTTTTATTAAAATAAGAATAAATACAAGAAAGTTACCGGAAGAAAATACTACCGCACAGTATAAAGACAAAACTACCTAGATATAATTCTATACTACCGACCAACCTGACAACTCTTTTAGTATTCTCTCCATAGTTTGTTTTTCACATTCTTATTATAATAAATATCAAAGGTTATTTATCCACAAAAAATCTATTGACTGTCGGCGTGTTAATACTGCCAAACTACAATTTTGGCTAATAGGAAATTTTTATACGAGTCTGTGCTATCTAATTATTATGTCTGCGAATCTAATTATTGCAATTTATAATAAATAGCAAAAATAATGTTCTCGATATTATTTTAAAACAGTTTTTGTGTCTCCTAGAAAAAAACTAAAAAACATATTATTTGTAGATTGGCGGTAGGTAATGCACGTTGACCGACGCGACGCCATGTAGATTTTTTCGAAAAAATTGATTAAGTTGTCTTTTATTTTGAGAAATTTTTACGAATTGTCATCAAATATAATCTATTTACTCAAATTAATACTCTCCACAAAGGAAACAATAGCAAAAACCGAATTTTAATAAGAATTTGGGCAATTTTATGAAATATTACGAGAAAAAAAATGTTTTTTTCAAGCTCAGATACAAAAAGTCATATTTTAATTCTGGGTCAAATAAATAAAAAAAAAATCTGCAATATCGACTCCAAATATGATGTAGATTCACTGGTTCCCCGCTTGTACATCGAGTTTTGTTACACGGTATAGGCATTGATTTATATTATATCACTGGGTATAGGTATATCAAAGCCTAGATGAGAATTTTGCTTTGCATAAAATATATTTAAGCATCCCGTGGAAATTCGACAGAACAAAAACAGATATGCAGGTAATAATATTTTTTTTGACTTATTGAAAAAATCCTTGATTCAAGATATTACCCCATTTATCCAAGGTTTTAAACGGCAAAATTCTTATATCCCAGGTTTAAACATCAAAAGATTTTACATAGCAAAAACAATAATTGATTATTACCCATATTTTTTATCTCAGATAAACAGGTTTGCATTTCATGGCAAAGATTTAAACAATATACCACTATGACAATAATACCTAAAGATGAATTTATTAAAAGATATAAGTAAATTTTATTTATTTGCAAAAGATGGCCCAGAAAAGTTTAAATAGACATTATTTACTATAAAAAAATTTACTACCTACGAAAAAAAAAGTATTGCAAATGAATACCTCACCACGGGACTTGCCCAGTGAGGTATTTCATAGATTTAAAAATATGTTAAGTATACATGTAAAAAATAAAGAAATAAATAAAATAAATACACAGTTTTTATTGTATGTAGAATTATTTGATCGGTAGCAATTTGTGTTGTGTGTCATGGCTCCGCGGGAGCGGATGTTTGTTTTTGTTTGTCTGGGTTGGGATAGTACTGGGGGTCCCTCTGGATACCCAGGACGGGGATCATGACGGGGGTGTCCTTCTCTATCTTGATCTCTGTCCCGGGGATGGTGTACTCCTTGGTACATATCCGGAAGATCACGGGGAGGGGAGGATACTTGCGCAGTGTCTCTGAAATAGACAGAATACTTCATTAAGAAAACGTATTTTAGATATTGTACCTACTTTTCGTAAATTGAGATTTGAGAGCTTGAGATTAAAAGAAAGCGATCGAAGCAGCGATCAACTGGATTCCCCCACAAGCTGTAGGTGCGTGAGAGATGTGGTCGACTGTGCAGGTCTTGTATATGATTTGCAGTTATCAGAGAAGCTGCTTTTCTCGGCTGCCTTCCTGATGAGTGCTGCATCCTCATCGTCCTTTGAAGGCGGGCGATTGCCAATTTATGTAGATACTGCTAAATGCTGCATCTTTAAACTATTTCCAGTATAATAAATAAATCTGATGGTATATTATTGGAGAATTTTCATTTAGTACTGAAAACAATATAATTCCATGATTATTTGTAAATAATATTTATGCTGGTTTTGCCGAAAATTTAGTGCTCATCATTTGTAATCGTGTGTGTCTAGTTTGTACCGTGTCACAGTCGGATTTGGGTTTTTGAAAATACTTAGATATTATTTAATAACAGCGACGCAATGTGATGGTTTGTACTATGAAGAATTGTGTAATGAAGCTCTTTCAGTGCAAAGCTGGAAGATAAAATCTCGGAGTTAGCGATGAGGAAGATAAACTGGCTTTAGGTTATTACCTTCGATAACTTGAGTCAGATAGGTCATCTCTCCCAAGGCCTCGTAAGTCACCTTCCCATCGTGCTTCTCCAGCACTCGATCTATATCCTGGCGCAGGGTGTCCTGGATGTCGGGGTTCAGGGCGAGCTCGTACAGAGCGAAGCTGGCGGTGGTGGATGAGGTCTCGAAGCCAGCGATGAAGAACACAAACACCTGAGCGGCTATCTGCATTGTGGTCAGCCGAGTTCCATCGTCAACTTGTGCTTCTGTCTTTCCTGAAATATAACAATACTCTTAGCGGGTACTATGATTACTCTTGTAGGTGTCTATTTGTTTTCCTAGAGTTGCTAAAAAGCATATATACACAGATTAATAACAATCACATTGAGTTCCAATCTAAGATGGAAGATAAACATATTCACCGATCGCGAACTCGGAATTAATAAAAGAGATATCCTAACAAAAATATTATTGTCTCTGATATTTTAACGTCTGTTGCTACAATTACCATACAGCAAAAACTAAAACCGATAAAATTAGTTCAAATCGAGGAAGTTCAAATAATAATCATGTTCAAATACTAAAAAAACTCATTTAAAAACGGAGGCAAAAAGGTTCTAATGATTACAAGCAAATATACAAAAAATTCCGAAACAAAAAGTTCGTTAAGATGATGCTAGGTATACAGTATACATGTTTGAAGTATCTAACTATTGAAAAAGGAGTTAAGCAAGGTTATACAAATTCCTTAAAGATCTTCACCCTTATCCTCGAAGATGTCTTCAAACAACTGAGCGGGGAATACCTACAGACGATATGCAGACGATATCGTTCTCTCTGCTAATGACGAAGAAGAAATTATAGCAATGCTCACTGACCTAGAGTAATGCTCGCAAATTTTGCTATTAAAATCCTTAAATCCTTAATCCACTTCGTCACTGGAGCCTAGAAGTACCTATTGCCACAGAGGGGCCCTATGCTGGACTGAAAGCAAGTCGCATGCGACATGCGAAACGGCGAGTGATCTACGGTACAAAATCACTCGCAATTCCGAAGTGTTGCATGCGACTTTCAGTCCAGCATAGGGCCCCTGGTTCATTATTATCATTTCCATTTTGTCCTTTTCCTCTGCAGTTCCGCAACTGTTTTTATAAAAATGTTGCTTTAAGACTATTTTTAGTTGGTTGATTTCTTCTAACTTAGTAGCTACACATCCGTTCAGCACCTTCAGATTGTCTGGTAATCGGCGCGATTTCTGCAGATGTATAGCTCCGTTGCATCCTGCTTAATATACTTCATCACTCTGCTCCCTGAATTATGTTGTCTATTTATAAAAAAGCGTTCGTTGTACACTAACTTGTTTGTCCAAAGATCAAATTGTTAATTGACTGTGTTACCTGTATCGTCAGTGATGATGTGTGAATTTTTAAGTTGAATAAGCAGCTGCAGGAAATCGTTCCTTACAATTCCGTTCTTCTCCCTGAAGTTAACTGTGTCGTCTATTATTTTGAAAAAGAAATCTTGAACTTCTGTTCCTGCTATCATCACCTTGAGTTTGGTGAACACACCAGGAAAGCAGAATTCGATAATGTTGCCTAAATTCTCCCTAAAACTTGGATCTAACACTCTCTTGCCCATGTATCTAAATTTGGCGTCAGGGTTTTTGAAACTGTTACAATCCAGACCAAAGGCGCAGGTTCCAATAACGTCCGTACCTAATTTTGCCATTAATTCTTTGGTGTCTAGAATATTATCTTCAACCGTTAGTCTTTCGAGGTACTTCATCATTTCTATCGAGCAGTTTTCTAATAAACCAAACATGTTTTTAATCTTACTGGTTGTAAATGCCGGAGTCAACTTAATTCTCATCTTTTTCCATTTTTCTCCAGTGACAAAGAACAAATGTTCCGTAATGGGTTCTAGTTTTGAGTCAAAGTGGAATCCGTGATCTGTGAAATGGATAAAATCCTTTACCAAAATACACTTAATAACGTTTGGATCATTTATGACTAAAACAGATCTGTGAAGTATGAACATTCCAGCGACGTTACTTGATTTGGTTTCTTTGTATATATCCCCCAAAACTTCTGCCATGTGTATTTTACTAAATATAAACTTCTTAAAATGACCAAATGGGATAACTGTTTTTGGACAAGTAATGCCTTTCCGTTTCCAATAATTAAATCTTCTCATAAAACTCACATAAACAACTATAAATAGAGATATGGTAACTAGCCAAACATTTTGCCAAAACGAAGATAATAATATTATGTATTTACTCTCCATGTTTTAGGTATACACTTCAATTAAAATATAACTTTATTTCGTAATTTTATTATTTTAATAATAAGTTGTTCAATTTATCCCTACTGGAAGATTTTACTAAACCACTACTGGCTTATAAAAATTAAATTATGTATTGTAAGCGAATTTGAATAGTGGATATTATATATCACTGTGTACACTGTGAGAAAACGATTTTTTGGGACCAACTTAACAAGGAATTTTTAACAAAATACTAAGAACTTTCCACAATGTATTCGCTAAACTACTACTACTACTAGTACCTACTACAATATTTTTACGAAATTTTAATTTTCATAAATAAAAACAAAGATTTATTCACGAAAAATAGCGACCAACATAATAAGAATACAAGGAATAAAAACAATTTTGCAGATCATATTATAAGCCTTCGAAAAATCAGCGTCATTTAAAGGGCAATGTACACTTGTAGGTACACGCTTGTATATATAACAGATAACAGGGTTTCAGAAAGTATACAAATATTATATAACAAGAAGTTTAAAAAGATTGTTAAATAAATTATGTTTGAAGGCGTTCTATATGGTAGGTGACTACTTGGAAGACCCAAAACTTTGGCTGTGATAATTTTTTACAATTTTGATATATAATTTATTTTGACATCAAAAGTTGATATTGTACCTATCCTATTTTGAAAAAGAATTAAACGATAACTACTTTCTCCATTGATGCATAGGGCACTGCATTGGTTCGCCAAGTAAAGTGTATCTTAATCGATTTATAACAGTGGCAATCCAAGGTATCACGCATGAAATATTATTGTAAAAACCACATTTAATCAAATAATTTATTTTAATCCTAACGGGAATCGAACCCGCGACCTCGTTCATGGGTAGCCCAACGTGCGAACTTGGTGATGTCAACACATCGATAAAAAATACTAATAAATCCTTATAAACACAAGAGAATTTCGTAAAAATCATGATTCAATAGTTTTAAAACAATAACAATTAATTGAACGCATTGCCGAAACTCCTTGTAGATATTTACATAAATTAGACTTAAGTTATGATAATAAATATTAGGTGTGTAGACAGTCAACAAAAAAATTATAATTAAATTATTATTTTACTGGGATTAAAGTTTTTTTCGAGTAAAATTATGGATACGGTATGAGAAAATATAATAATTTGTGAAGCATAAGTAGTTGGTACAAAGTTATTTATTTGTCTTCCAAAAACACAATTTTTCTTATTATAAAGAAATCATACCTGTACTGTCGTCAGCAACATATCCGTCGTTTTTCAACTGGATCAATAGTTGCACAAAGTCATTCCTCTTAATATTATTACTCTCTCTGTATTTGATTGTGTTATCGACAGTTTTACAGAAAAAGTCGTTAATTTCTTTTCCCAGGAGGCTGAATCCAAGCTACTTATCTCGGCCATCTTTCTACCCACTTTCCTGAAATTCCGCATCCGGGTTTGTGAAACTATTGCACTCGATTACCAATCGCAGGATCCAGTAACGTCCGTGTTAAATTTGGCAAGGACGTCTTAAATATATATTCAACGAACTGCAGTCTGCAGTGTTGTCTAGGTATTTCATCATCTCTGTGCCACACTGCGCTATACTGTATCAAGCGTGAATCTTATCTTGCTCGACGTAAACGTATTAGGAGTAGCTTACTTCAAATTCTTCCACTTTTTCCCCGCTGGAGTTGAACAAATGTCCAGCGACAGGATCGTTCTTCTCGTTGAACTTGACGATGACGGTATGATCGGTAAAGTGAATGAAATCTTTCACAAGAATGTTCTTAATGAGGTCGAGATCATTGACGACTAGAGTCCTCCTGTACGTCATGAAGATTCCCACAAATGGAAGGTATTTTTGGTGGCCACGTAGATTTGTCGAAAGTGTCCTTCATCAGCATTGACCTCCAGGAGTTCCCACAGCCCCGAACACGGACCCCTTTTTGATCCTCGCTGCCTTCAGTAGCGTAGTTCCAGCGCCCGAGAGGGCGTATATCGAGCCGAACACAACCAATAAACATAAAATCCACAATCGTAACATGAAAAAACCGCCATTTTGCATCTTTGCATTTTCGCTATCAACAAACTGCGTTTAGGTAGGTACCTCCTTACTTACAGTCACACAGAAAACTAGAAATTATTTACATCACTTCTAATTATTTACGTTTGAACAAAACTTAATTAACACTCTCATTAGCGATGAACAGAAGTAAATTGATACTAAACTGTTAAAACATATTTTATACCTAATAATATTTTGATTTATTACTGATATTTTTTGGTGTTCCATTATGTTTTTAATGGATAGGTACAACATGTAACGTAATTAAAAGATATACTTTTGAACCTGTGTATATAGATATCTACATTTTTATATCCAAGGATTGTTCACAATAAGCAATAAATAATCATATTAATAAATAAGATAACAATTCACTTCGCGTAAGTTGAAATTTAAAAAAACATTTATTATTTGATTAGATAATAGTGCAGAACTTTATTTACTCCCATATTGTTTTTATTCTTATGGATACCGTGCATGAGGTCGCGGGTTCGATTCCCTTATATGAAATATTTATTTACATGTGATTTTCAAATTATTTAATGTGTAACTGGACTGGTACTGAAGCGCAAGACTGATCATCTTACCTTCATGTAAAAAAATGATCAAAATACACTGTTCTTAGAGTGTCAATTAACAGTGCTCTATGCACCATTGGGTGCGGATAGTATAGAAGTAGTAGAAGTAGAATGGATACAATATTATGCGTAAGTATCTACTTACATACGAATTAAAATAAAATAATTTTTTTTATACAAATGAAAACCTATTTTTAAATCATATTTATTTTATTATCAGCAGTTTTTTAAAACGATGAAAAGACGTTATTTTTTTCAAAAGCCATTTTTTTAATAGCTTGGATGTGGATCGATTGGTTTTAAGACTCCTACAAACATACAAATAAAGGTAAAAATGTTTTTTAACAGAAAATAGGGAGAATTGTTATTCCACTTTTCATCATTCAAGTTTTCATACTTATTTGGTACTAATATTCGAAAGTTCTGAAATACTGAACCGGTTCGTAATATTTAAAGAAATCAATTGAAGTTATCAATTTTTAGAGCTTTAATGTCTTTAAAACTTCTGTGAGTTCAAACTTACTTGTGTAGGTACTCACGAAGTGGATCAAATTATAGATATGACGAGAATTAAGGTTGACAGTAATATTATTACTTAAACTACCGTTTACCTGTATCATCGGTGATGCTGTGGGAATTTTTGAGTTGGATGAGCAGCTGCATGAAATCGTTTCTTACTATTCCATTCTCCTCCCTGAAATTGACTGTGTCTTCTACTATTTTGTAGAAGAAATCTTGCAGCTCTTTTCCAATTATCTTAACTTTTAGCTTCGTGAAGATGCCAGGAATAAAAAAGTCCAACAAGTTGACAATATTTTCCATTGTAGTAGGATTGAATATTCTTTTTCCCATTTTCCTGAATTCTGCGTCAGGATTTTTGAAACTGTTGCATTCCAATCCAAAAGCGCAGTTACCTATAACATCTGTATTCAACTTTGCCAACAGTTCTTTAGCGTCTACAATATTATCATCATCTACCACTTTATCAAGGTATGTTATCATCTCTATAGAACAGTTTGCTACTATTTCGAACATTTGTTTGATCTTACTAGAAGTAAAAGTCGGGGTCAACTTGATCCTCAAGTTCTTCCATTTTTCTCCAGAAGCGTTGAACAAGTGTCCCGCGAGAGGCTCTATTTCCTCGTCAAAAGAGAATCCATGATCAGCAAAATGGACGAAGTCCTTTACCAAAGCCTTCCTTATGAACTCGAGATCATTTATTAATAAAGTTGGTCTGTGAACCATAAATATTCCAACAAATTCCTTAGCTTTTGTTTCATTATACACATCAGCCATAACTTCTCCTAGGTGTTTTTTGTTGAATATAATATTTTTGACATTGCCAAATGGTACAACTGGATCTGGACAAGTAACTCCTCTACGTTTCCTGTATTTAAATCTTCTTACAAAACTCACATAAACTGTTATTGTCAGTAGGATAGCACAAACCAAAACATCGCACCAAAATGAAAACAGTATGTAAGCCATAATTAGAATTTTGCTTTCACGGCTAGTTCACATCCAGACACTAAAATTTTCTTAAATCTATAAAAAATTCCTTTGAGTGGGTTACGCACAGTTAAATAAAAATATATTTCTAATATGTTTTATTTAGGTTTTTCAAAGATCATTGGCCGCCAGCTACTGGAATATTATTATATAATCGTAAATACTGATAACCCGATGGAAACAGCGTTCCTTCTATACTAAGTATCTACTCAACAGCAGGAAGCAAATGGCACCATGGCCATGGCCAAAAATAGTATCGAATGGGTCTTCAGTATTCAGTAACCTACATAACATAAATACATACGATATGCATTACGTATGCCGTAAAACATAATATCCGTTTTATTTACAAGACTTGAATTTTATGGGGCTTGAGCTCGACATCAGTTTAGTAATATTCCTTCCTACGAAGCTAGACGATAAATATAGGAACGTCGTCGGTCGATTCTTAACAAGTTGGTTGTTAATCGATCCGACAAATAAATACATGGTTTTACCCACATATATATGTTAAAGTAAACGATGTTGAAGAAGTCGCATACGTGCAAATTTGCAGTGCAAAAACCTGTTTTCAAATTCTAAGAAAAATTACACGTCATGTTTTTCAATTATCGATGTTAGATTTACTTTAATTTTATTTTCGATAAGTATTTCATACTAAATGTAACATTATATCTGCATTGTGTTCGCAAATTTGGATTTATGCGTTATTTTATGGACACGCGTCCTTCAGCTTGTAATTTTATAATATGCTAATTTATTTTGCGCGATAATTTCTATTCTACCAAGAAAACTTAACTGATTCACCAATCCACCCTTCAAAAAATCCATCAATGTGACCACGTCTAAAACATTAAAATCAAAAGTTTAGGAATAAACTATTTTAAAAATTCATTGAAAATAAAAGATTGTGTTAGGAAAGTCTGTTACCCAGCTAAGAGTTATTCACATAAGCACATTAAATATATACGGAAATGTGAGTACCTGTATCTTCGTCAGCAACAAACCCATCGTTCTTCAGTTGTATCAATAGTTGCATGAAATCATTTCTCACTATGTTGTTCTCCTCTCTATACTTTATTGTTTTTTCAACAGTTTTATAGAAGAAATCGTTTACATCGTTTCCCAGAATACTAACTCGGATAACCTTCTGTAGATCCGGCACGAAAAAGAACAAAACACGGATGAAAGATTTGAGAAAGCCAGGCTTAAAGAGTTTCTTTCCCATCCTAGTAAACTCCGTATCGGGATACTTGAAACTGTTACACTCCAGACCAAAGGCGCAAGATCCTATTACGTCTGTATTGAACTTGGCCATTAGATCCTTCATATTCAAGATGGTAGTATCTGGTTCTGTATTATCTAGGTACGTTATCATCTCTTTGGCACATTGTGCCACGGTTTCAAACATATACCTGATCTTGCTCGATGTAAAAGTTGGAGATAGTTTGTTCCTTAAACTCTTCCATTTTTCTCCTGTTAAGTTGAATAAATGTGTTGAGAGTGGTTCCACTTCCTCGTCGTACTTCCTTTCGTGATCCGTGAAGTGAGAGAAATCTTTTATTAAAATGGCTTTCATAAGTCCCAAGTCATTGATGACCAAAGTTCTTCTAAATATCATGAATGTCCCGATGTACGGTAGGCTTTTTGTCTGGAAATATATGTCGGAAAAGTTTTCTCCGAAAGATTTTCTCTGCAGTAAAGTGTCACCGTAATTGCCCAGGATAAATGTGGGTCTTGGTCCTTCTACACCTTTCTTCTTCCAGTAGTTGTAGTTGCGTTTTATAAGGAAATACACAACTCCGAGAATCGGTAATAAATATATAAGAAGTGACGAACAGCAACAAGACATCATTTTTTATAAAACTTCTTTTGTCTCACAAGTATATTTACAGTCAATTGTGATACCAGTTCGTTTCAACGGCACTAAATTGTACCTATTCACAAAATTTACTTGATTTTACACATCAAATCGATGCCTTGGTTCTTGAATGTTAAATGAATCATTTTGTAAACCTTAGAGGAGACGCTATATTTTTGTTTTTACGGATAAATTCTAAATGATTGGTTATTTTGGAAATTTCGTTTCGTATTAATATAATAATACGTTTTAATATATACGAAACTAAATTACCAATGTCGCGAATCATCTAGAATTTACCTGTAAAAACCAAAAATAAAGTGTCTCCGTCCTGTAAATTTCACAATATGATTCATTGAACATTCAAGCACTACGTCACTTTCATCCATTTAGTTTGTTTATTTTCGTTATCAGTCCAATTTTACCAATGTCAAAAGAACACTATTAACTAATTCAATAATAAAAAGCTACGAGTGCACCGTTTTTGACCCCTGACGATTATTTTTATTTTTTTAATTATTCCTATTTTAGTTTTTAATTTAACGACACAATTGAGATGAACCTAAGACACAGACTAATACCTATTTACATTGCGAATCCTGTTGTGGAAGAACAAAGAACATGCTTAGAATTATTTGAGTTGATTTCTAACATTTTTTCTTATCTATTATTTTGTATATGTAAGGTTTATTAATTTTTAATGTATTTTTTTTTTAATTCGTGTTTTTTTTCCTCCGTGAAGTTTTTTAAATGTTATTTTATTTGCGTGATAATTGTGTTTTATGCATGCCAACTATACTATAGTATTTTTTGCAATTATTTTAAGTGTACTTATGTACATACACACGGTGTACAAAACTCGACGTACAAGCGGGAAACCAGGTCTCGGCGGTAAAAAAATACCATCAAATGTTTAAACTACAGGAAAAAATTTTGCTTCTTTTCTTTTCTTCGATGTAATATATTTTCACAATTTTTAATAAATAAATAATAATTTTGTAATTTGGTTGTTAATCAATCCATCAGTGTCACAAGATAACCTAAAGCCGTTAATATAATATTTATATTTAACGTGTACATAATAATTACTAAAGATATTATTGTTTTATTACTACATTTTGAAGAAATCTCAGATTTTTCGCTATTTTATAATAACGTTTGAGTTAATTAAAATAAACGCAAATTTAAAAAGTTTTTTTTTTCTGACCTTCTTTTTCCCTTTGCTGGACAAAAAGTCGCATGCGACACTACGATACAAAAATCACTCGCACATTCCGAAGTGTCGCATGTGACTTACGCGTATTGGTACTTTTTTCGGCTGTAGTGAAAAAGGAAAATCCACTGCTACCCGAATTGAATTTTAAAAATGCTTTCGTGTAGACGCGAATATTTAAAAATTTTGAATTGGGATGAAATATCCCAAAAACGCACGCAAAAATTAATAAAAAATGTTGAAAATAGCATTCATTTCAAAATCTTAAACAATGACGTCACTCCTTGTATCTAAGTGTAGTGTTTCCGGTTTCCGTTTTTAAACCCCCGTAGCCGCGTTCCATGGCATTTTAATATGGAATACAATCTACATACAAGCTTCTATTGCAAAAAAGATGGCCGCCATTCAGTCTACCTAGAACAGCTGTTAACAGTATATGACAGTTGAGTCGACGGTATATTTTACCTGTGCTTCCCGCGTCAGTTTGCATAGATTTTTGACAGTTTTGTTACTGGCTGGAGAAATACCATGGCCTTAAACAACCCGTTTTATGACGTCACTCCCTGCAAAATTTAGCGCGGTATTTGAAATGTGCAACTTTAAAAAATCGTATCTTCATCAATAACTTATAAAAAAATATGAAATATATTTTTTTTGTTTAGTTAAATAGTAAGTTTATAGAAAAAAATTACTTAAGAAAACAGTGGATTCCCTCATTAAACATGTTTTAAGTAGAACCTAAATTTCTAAGCGAAGCACAAATAACTACAACCCCTTACCAAAGTATAAGACGAGTCAATCTAACGAAAAAATATGTATAGGTGGCGTCATGTAAAAAGAACGCTGGCATTAGCGCATTAGCGCATTAGGCGATTATCGGTCTTATTTAGGACGCCGGAGGGGCGGGTCACGTGCGCAAACACACCCCCTCCACTTTCTTTCATCGTTCTTTTTACATGACGCGACCTATACATATCCCGTACACGTCTGAAATATGCAAAAGAAGTAATTCTTTTTTAACTGACAATAAAATGGCACTGTCAAATTTTCAAAATTTTTCATCTTTTGAAAAATTAACACAAATTTGGATACATAGTGTAAAGGTAAAATCATTCTTACTATAAAGACCATTAACAATAACATAATCTACGTCTTTTTTTATTTTATATATTATAATTATTTATCTTCTTCTTCTTTCGGTATAAAGATACCAATATCTTTGTTTTTTTTTTTGACTATCTTGTTTACATTATCTGTTATTTTTCCATTTTTACATGACTTTATTCTTCTTTTTTGCCACGTGCATACTGTTTGACTTTCACAGTATATACCCACAAACAGGCTATGCCTTGGTGGGATTTTTGTTTTTTTTTTTAATGTGTTTTTTATTGTATTTCTTTGTAAACAAAAATTTTTCTTTTGAAAATTAAAAAAAAAAAGTAGATAAAGGAGGGTGATTTTACAAAAAATAATAATTTTAAATTGGAGATCAAAATCATGTAATTTGGTTTATAGTATTGTAAATCGGGTGTTGTAAAACAATAGGTACAAAGCAGATATAATAAATAAAAAAGTAAAGTGCATATATTCTAGTAATATTAGGCCTGAAATCATACCTGTCTCATCATCAGCTACAAATCCATCGTTCTTCAGCTGTATTAATAGTTGCATGAAATCATTCCTCACTATGTTGTTCTCCTCTCTATACTTGATCGTTTTATCAACAGTTTTATAGAAGAAATCGTTTACATCGTCTCCGAGGATGCTAAAGTTAACTATCTTCACAGTCTTAGGTATGAAGAAAATCAACAACTGTACTAAAAAATTTAAAGATGCTCAGTTTCAAAACTCTTCTCCCCATTCTTCTAAACTCTGTATCAGGATACTTGAAGCTGTTACACTCCAGACCAAAGGCACAAGATCCTATTACGTCTGTGTTGAACTTGGCCATTAGGTCTTTCATGTCCATAGGATTAGTATTTGATTCCTCGTCTTTCAGATAAGTTGTCATTTCTACGGCACAATGCGCCACAGTTTCAAACATATACCTGATCTTGCTCGATGTAAAAGTAGGAGACAGTTTGTTCCTTAAATTCTTCCATTTTTCTCCCGTTAAGTTGAATAGATGTGCGGAAAGAGGTTCTACTTTGCTGTTAAACTTCGGGCCATGATCAGTGAAATGATTAAAGTCTTTTATTAAAATGGTTTTGATCATTTCTAAGTCATTGACGACTAGAGTCCTCCTGAATATCATGAAGGCTCCGCAATATGGAAGTGTTTTTGTCTGATTGTACAAGTCGGAAAAGTTCTCTCCTAGTGACTTTCTCTGCAGTAAAGTATCGCCAATATTCCCCAGGACTAAAGTTGGTTTTGGTCCTTCCACTCCTTTCTTATTCCAGTAGTTGTAGTTCCATCGCATTAGTAAATATGCAACTCCAAATATTGGAATTAACACATAAAGTCCAATACACCAGCACCAAGTCATTTTTTCCTTTCAAAATATTTTTTTAAATAAAAACACCTTGTTAAACTGTTCTTTCATCCTAATAAATTTAATATTCAAATATAAGTTGTTGAAAAGTACGTTTGCCTCCCGAGAGCCTTAATCATTCTTGCCTATTTTACGAGGCATCAGGTTCTCGGCGTCCTGGACGTCGACTGTTGACAATTCGCCGACAGTTTGCGTCGAAGCTGTGGGACGTGGACTTGACTTGGGAGGATGCACGGGAGCTGGCGGCCGATCGCTTGGCCTGGAGGCAGTTTGTGGATTCCATATGTTCCACATAGGGAGCGGATATGGTATGATGATGATGAAAAGTATGTAATCAGAGACCAGACCGATTGAAGGAAAAAAATCTTATTATTATTCAATTTAATTTACATAGGTAAACTATGAGGAGCTTAAAATTAAATAAATAAATGTTAAATATTGTACTATGTAAATAGTTACTTGTTATTTTTACGAGAAATAGTATGAATGAGTATAAATAATAATTCCTATGTGACGTCGCTGCAGAAAGCAACAACTTTTCAGAAGATTTCAACCACGTCATAAAATCCAATCACAACATTATTTTTTTCTCTCGCGTATATTAAATTCTGAATCCGGAGTCAGCACATTATGGCCTATGGCGCAACAGTAAACGCTATCCACCCACTACTGGACTACAGACAATACAATTAATTTGTCCTTGAGAGGTGATTATAACATGGTTTCAATGTAAATACTAGGTACCTATATCGCTGTTTATTTGTAGAACATACTAAACAACTAAACTATGACCAATGATGTTTATTATTCAATGATAATCGTTTCCGTCGGTCGTAATAAACAATACCATGATTATTTATAACCGCAAACAACCGTTAACAACGGAAAACAATTATGGCTCTGATTTAAAAAAATTAAAACACTATGTGGCAATCATGCATTCTTGAGAACTCCCTGTGCCCTGTGCGCCCCCCCAGGAGAAGAGACCTGATGGGTGACAGGTGGCAAGCCTCGTCGGGGGCATTTAGGTGCATTCTCCAGTTACAGGTTAATAATTTAATAAAAATTCACAAAAAATATGGATGTTTATATAAATAAGCAATGGATGCGTATACGAGTATTTCAAAACACAAAAACATTTCAAAGATAAACCAATGATTAACACATATATTTTGATAAGCTCGGAACTTTAATTTAGATTAAACCTGGTTATGGATCTATCCATCTATCAACTTCACAGATTTTATGCGTAAAACTGCTAAGTAATTAAATTATGTTTGGATACGAACACAGCAACACACGTCTGTCTCACGGCGGAGAAAAAACCAACTAATTTTCCAAAATTTCCTTTATTAGTCCAGTCCCAACTCGCCGACTCCTAAATAACCAGTTTGCACAATCTGGAATACTGGCTCCAAGCTCTCGCGAAGTTGGAGAGTGTAGCGGGTCACTTTGTAAGACTTCATACGTCCGGTCAACTTTCATGTACTTCGACGAGGAACTTTGTAGAGTGTAGAGCTTGCATCATGCATTCTTATCGCGGATGATGAAAAAAATCGTAAATTTATGAAGTATTTCCGTAATCACTTGATATCGCAGAAAAACCAGATAATTTACTAACGTCTTGTGTATACAATATATATTATGTAGACAAAGGTTTGATTTTACCCATGGAGGGCTTGCATTAAGTTACAACTGATAAAGAAGTTTGGAAGGGAATATATTATTAAATGGTGTAACAAAACCCGATGTACAAGCGGGAAATCAGTGAATCTACGTAATATTTGGAATCAATTTTGTAGATTTTTTTTTATTTGACCCATAGTTTTCGAGAAAGTTGATTTTTTTTGGAAATTGTTTTCTGCGCATACGAATTTATACTCAATTCAAAGCTTTCATGAGAAGAAAAAAAAAATTTCAACCTCAGATTAAAAAGTTATAAATACTTATATTATTTTTTTATTTAAAAATTTAACCACCTAAATTACAGAGGGGACAACGTCACAAACACCCAGGCTTATATTATTACACATTATTACACATTCGACTCCAAATATGATGTAGATTCGCCAGTTTTCGGGTTGTACTGCAAACCCCTAGTATTTGATCACTGTAGTGTACTGTAGATTAGTTTTTCTAAAAAACTGAATATATAGAGAAATTTTTGACTCACCTGCATCATCAGCCGCCAAATCTCCATCCTTCAAGTCAATCAACATCTGCAAGAAATCCTTTCTCCTAAGATTGTTATCTTCTCTGTACTGAATGGTCTCTTTCACTATATCGTGCATGAACTTCACGTTCTTTTGGTCCATGAAAACATTAACATTAAAAAATTAGGAGTTCATTTTAAAATGCTTAGCGATTTTCTCAACAGATGTCGTACAAATAGAATCACTTAGAAATGTGGAACGGTGAATAAGAATTTAATATAAATATATGTCACATTATCTACACCTTTTAAATTAGTCATACTTTAGTTCAATACGAGTATCAGATGGACGGAATGGGAAATGTTGTAATTCGCCACCCAACCTATTAATAGCCGATGACAGATCACAAGCCCTGTAAACGCCTAGATAATCCACGTTCGTTTCCAGAGCTTCTCTGTCTCTGTTACTCTCTTCAAATGTTTATAATAATAATTGACAATGTACAGATCACTTTATTACATGAAGGTAAAATGGTGAGGATGTTGGGAAACTGCTACCCATAGCTAATTTCTGTTCTATCTGCACTTGTTTTTAAAAATTATACACTTATGTTAAAAATAATTATAAATTGCAGTAAATTTTTAAATATAAGTAATAAAAGCTGGATTTCACCCATTACGGGCCAACATTAATTTGACATCTCAACAGAGACGAGAAGTTTGGAGGGAAATATGGATATCCAGGCGTTTACAGGGCTTATGACCTGTCATTGGCCACTTAATGTATTACAACATTAACTCAATATTTGTAGCACTCACTTTGTAGTTTTCCATAATTATGAAATCAAGCACACTTTTATTTAAGCTACTATTTTATTTTTTAAAACTCCAACCGGTTTCGGAGACACTACTCCTTTTTCGGGGATTTGTATAATGTAAGAGTAGTTTAAAACAAATGTGTGTTATTTTTCCTATTACAACATTCCCCATTTCGCCTAGTATTTAATATCCATATCTGCCAATTATCAAAACTTGTATAAATAGTTTGAAATAACAGTCAATGTTTTTATTTAATAAAAAGTTTTTTTACAAATGATAATATTCCGTAATATTTTAATTTCCATCATGCGGTCTTTAAAGGATTATTGAATTATTAAAATAAAAGTGTTCCAGTCCTTAATATTATTGAGAATTCACAGGGAAACGAACTCGGAACCTTTATGTTGTGGTTTTAGCATCTTAGCTATTTTACCACGCAGACTTTTTAAATGTTTTTCTTTATCTGAGCAGGTACTAAAACCCCCTTATTATTTATTTATTTTAAATGAAATCAACGGTCCCAACTGGATTTGGCAAATATGAATAACTAACTAACTAACTAACTAACTAACTAACCATCACGCCATTTCTCCGAAAGGGTAGGCAGAGAGGATAGAACGCCACACCACTCTGTCCTGGAATACTTCTCTTGCTTCCTCCACATTCATACATCTTCTCATGCACGCACGTCAATTATTCCGACTTCTTACATGCCCACTTTCAAGCACTTGTTTTACTTGATCATGCCATGTCTTTCTCGGCCTTCCTCGACTTCTAATATGAATAAGTAAAATAAAATAGTTAAAATTTGTGTACTTACCTACAGGTTGCTATTGATCTTTTGTTGCGACTGGAGCAAGAACACTCACATATTAAAAGAAAATAATCTTGTTCATTAAAAGACTCGCCAGTATTTCCTTATTATCATTATTATATACATGAATATATAGAAAATTTTAATAAAAAATTAAGTATCTAAGTAAGTACTACTAAGTTAAGTAAGTAGGTACCAAAAAAATCCTTTCAACGTATGTACAAATTATGCGTTAATAAGTCAATTGTATTTGTATTTATTTAAAATATTTTCCTTAATTTTGATTATTAACGTATCAATTTTCCATCAATTTAATTAACTTTTATTTAAATGATAGTGATCTAAATATTTTCCCGGAAGACATACCGGGGAGGTAATTAAAATAAAATAAATAAAATCGCATTATTAAAGACATCATTATCAATCGTAATCGAGCGGGTGGCGGCCTTCGAAAAATAATTTCAGAGATGTGGCATTCCATACTTGAAAAATACTACCGTGCCTAGTAACAGATAGTGACCCACTACGTCTGAAGTGGAATTTAATCATAAGATATTTTTAGAAAATTTGTTTGGAAACGCCCCTTCTAGTGAATTATTTTTCGAAGGTGGCGGTTTCGCTTAGGTTTCACTGAAAATAGAATTCATATATTTTATATTATGTTATTATATTATATTATGTAATATATTTTTTTTTTAACAAAAATCTCTGGCCCACAGTAGCTCAATCACAGATAACTATCGACGTAGTTAAAAATGTGCTAATCACGTGCTAACGCTAACGATTTGAGCGATCACAATGACATACCGTTCAATACCGCGATCGCTGAGCCGAGCATTGACGATCTGAGCCGAGCGGAGCCGATCTACGCTATATCGCGGCCGTTCGTCAAACGTCAAATCATCGCGCTTGTCGGATTTTTTATTATGTCGACTGCTTTTCTCAATATTTGGCTTGCCGAAAACCGGCTAAATTATAATAAAGATTGAATGAAGATTTGTGCGAATAAGATATATCTCGGGAAATGGCTCGCGACTAGTATGCGCTCGTTTAATAATCCCGATCGATAACTTTTAACGCGTGTTCCATTGTGATCGCGAAAACGTTAAACATCCATGGGTAAGAAATCGTTATCACGTCGCTTATTACCGAGTCGGTACTGATCTGTGATCGAGCAACAGGCCCACCCAAACATTATTCTGTATATGGACCAAGATTGCATAACTTGTACACAATGCGTCGTAAATTAATACCCCACTTTCAGTTTTAGATATCACAACACTAATGAACAATTACAATGTTTGAAAATCTAATATTTATGATAATCTGTCAAAATCAAAATTCATTAAGTAGGTACAATATCAATGAGTAGGTACGTGTTTCAAAATGAGTATTTAAGAATCTTCTTTTATCTTATTCTAGCTAAACTTTCAAAATATCATAGTTCTATTAAATAAAATAAAACTTTTTATTGTAATAGGTGCTTATAAATTAATATGATTTAAAAAACATAATATTAATATACTTAGATTTTTTGCATCGAATTGCGTACTTAATTATTTTATATGGCATTGATGAAACGAAATTCGAATCGCAAAGTCCACAGCAGCTGACGAGGTGATCTATGCTTAGCGAGTACAATAGAAAAGTAGGTATTTGTCTCTTTCCCCCTAAAATAATCTCATGTCATTTGGTATGTGATAGTTTTCACTTGTGAAAATGTTCTTGAGAATTATTAAGATGGTTTATTAAGTAACAGTAAGTTCTCATACACAAATGCAAAGTAAAATTACTGAAAATACAGGCAAAGCTTTATGGTGTAAACGTTGGAGTGGTGGTGGTCTGAGCAAATTCGCTTCGCCAGATATCGTCGCTCTTTTGAACGCGGACTGCCTGATTTATAATAAAAAATTGCGGCCGCCATGTTGGATTTGAAAATATCCATATGCTCTTCATTAGAGGCCATTATGTGATGGTGATGATGATTGTTAAATTTTAAAAGATTTAACAATCATCACAATATAAATATAAATATGCCGTGTGAGGTCAATTTCATTCATAAGTATCCAGGTAGGAAGAAAATGGAGTACCTAACCTTGAAAACGTTATAATTTCCTTATTTTCCCGGCTAGAAACGATTTTTAGGTGTCGTTGAACTGTGGATTTGGTCTTATTTCTATTTATTTCAAAATTCTATTATTGCAAAAAACAGAGCCCCACAAAGTTATTTTCGTCCAGAAAATCTCCTGGTCAAACGATATTTTTTTTTGTATGGAGAAAATCCGACGATTATGCTAACGCAAAAACCTTACACATAAAAAGTTTTCGGAGGTAAAAAACACACTCGATAGCTCGATACCGATTTACCGCACTAATTTATTGTGAAAAAAGTCCGAATCGGGGTGCAAATAACTTTTTAAATGAAAATGAAAAGTCGAGGTGTCAAAAAATAAATTGTATAAGAAAAACTTTGTTATAAAACATATTATTTAAAAACGACATTAGCTCCTTTTGCTGTATACAGCATTATTTGACGATATTTTTTATAAGCTTGATGTACGGTAATATGTACTATCTGTAACAAACATGGCGCGGCGTACCAAAAATTCACGCCGAAATGTCACTAAACTATCTAAAATACGCAAATATTACTTAAATTATAAAATGGATGTAATAATGCAGGAACCTTCCCAGGAGTGAATAAAACAACTCTCTAGAATTCTAACACAACTTATTGCAATCGGATAAACGGTATACGAATGCATAGGGGACAAACAAACTTACATTCATTTTTATATATATAGATAGAAGATAGATTAAATGTTTAGAACTTCTTGTGCGGATTAATCCATGTATATAAGGCAGATATTCCACAAACCTCGAAAATTTAACACTGTGGTGAAGTGTAAATTAGTTTTTCTAAAAAACTGAATATATAAAGAAATTTTCGACTCACCTGCATCATCAGCCGCCAAATCTCCATCCTTCAAGTCAATCAACAACTGCAGGAAATCCTTTCTCTTCACATTGTTATCTTCTCTGTACTGAATTGTCTCTTTCACTATATCGTGCATGAACTTCACGTTCTTTTGGTCCATAAAGCTGACGTTGAGTATTTTCATAATATCCGGCATAAATAAAGCCATATTCCTGGCAATCCTAAATATAAGCGGTGGATTTAACATGTCTAACCCTACCGTCCTGAATTTCAGTATTTCCTTGAAACTGTTGCATTCTATTCCAAATGCACAGGATGCAATCACATTTGTGTTGAGTTTTGAGATTAGATCTTTGACATCCATGTCCCTTCTGTCTTGAACTTCTTTTGATAAATAATCCAACATTTCTGCATTAGAATATACCATTGTTTCATACATGTACTTCATTTTGGCAGTTGTAAATGTGGGAGTTAGTTTGTTCCTCATATTTTTCCAAGGGTTTCCGGTCAAGTTGACTAAGTGCAAGGCGAGGGGGTCAGTTTTGGGGTTTACTTTGAAGCTTCTATCAGTGAAGTATGCAAAATCCTTAACAAATATAGTTTTAATCATTTCTGGGTCGTTCACATGTAGAGTCCTACGGTACACATTGAAGACACCGATGTAAGGAAGGTGTTTAAACCTTTCGTAAATCTCCAAAGATACAAAACCTATTTGTTTTCTAAAAAAGAAAAATTCTTTGATGTTTCCGAAGAAAAGTTTTGGTTTAGGTCCCTCAATCCCTTTTCTTTTCCAGTGATTGAACCGCCACAGTGACCAAGTATAAAATATTCCGAAAATAATGATAAAACTGAGAGAAGAAGAATCCAGAGCCAAATCATTTTGAAATTGTGAGTTGAATTGTGATGATACCTTTATTACTCCAGAAAACCTTTCCTGTAACCAAACGGTAAAAGTAATTATAATAAAAATGATTGTTACAACTAGTTTACTTAACAAGAATTCATTTTAAAACATCAACATTAAAAAATAAGGAGTTCAGTTAAAAATGCTCAGCGATTTTTCCAACAGATGTTAATTCTTTATTTTTAGTGCTTTCACACAAACATCATCGTATAGATTACGCAGAGAACGTCATAGTCTAAGCTTAAATCGAGATGCGCACAGCTTACACCCGCGCTGTGCAAGCGGTATTCCTGCATCGGACCCCCCCCAAACAAATATGTAATGAAATGTATATATATATATATATATATATATAAATATTTATATATACATTATTATCTACATCTTCCCAAAATTTGTCATAATTAAGTTCAATATCAGGTGATGGGCGGAATGGAAAATGTTGTAATACGTCAAGAAGTGGCCACTAATATGTTAACCTAGCCGATGACAGATCATAAGCCCTGTTAACGCCTAGAAAATATTCGTTTCCAGAGCTTCTCTATCTCTGTTACTCTCTTCAGATGTCAATAATAACTGACAATGTACATACATGTTTTTTAAATTATTTTTTCTTCGAGTTTTATGGAAAACTGTTGCTACTACTGCAATGGTGCATAGGGTACTGTATAGGTACACCAAGTGTAGTGTACCTTAATTACATGAAGGTAAGATGATATAGATCAAATTATTATTCGATAGAGCAAACAAAACAATTTGTTCTTCAATGTCTCCATCTCCAAATGTTTTGTAATGTCATTCACAAGAGCATCTAACATAATATATGATCAACAACATTTTGAGTGTGTCCAAACACCTGTACCTAGACAAAAACTGGATTTCACCCATTACGGGCCAATTTGAAATCTCAACAGAGACTAGAAGTTTGGAAGGAAATATGGATATCTAGGCGATTACAGGGCTTATGACCTGTCATTGTTATGATTTAAGCATCTTAGCTATTATACCACGCGGGGTTTTTAAATGTTTTTTTTTTTATCTAAGCAGGTACTAAAACCCCCCTATTATTTATTTTTTTAAATAAAATCAGCGGTCCTATCTTGAATTGGCAAATTCATGAATAAGTTAAAATAAAGTAATTAAAATGTGTTTACTTACTTACAGGTTGCTTTTGATCTCTTTTTGCGACTGGAGCAAGAACAGTCACATACCTACTAAAAAAATCATCTTGTTTCAACTTCTCGCAAGTATTTTTGTATTATCATTGTTTGTGCAGTTCCATTATTTACTGAGTAAATATTATACTGCAGAGTTATAAGAATCCATGTAAAATTGCGGCCTCATAAAATTGCGCGCTCCGTAGCGTAGGTAATGGCTCACGCAGCGTAATAACTCACGATACGGAGGTTCTGGGTTCGATTCCCGGTGAGAACACAAAAATTAGAAGGAAATTTTCTCAAGCCTGGGTGTTTGTGACGCTGTTCCCTTCTGTAATTAGGCCTTCTGGGCTTGTTGAGGTGGTTAAAAAAAAGTATGTTACGAAAACCTATTTTATTATTGCGGGATATTATGGCGAAAGCATTATTCTACTTGTGACAGATTTCACTGGAAGTTAGTACCTACCTAGTACCTACCTTCCTACCTAGTACCTACCTAGTACCTATTTAGTTCCTACCTAGTACCTACCTACCTACCTAGTACCTACCTACCCACCTAGTACCTACCTACCTACCTAGTACCTACCTATCTACCTAGTACCTACCTAGTACCTACCTAGTACCTACCTAGTATCTACCTAATACCTACCTACCTAGTACCTACCTAGTACCTACCTAGTACCTACCTAGTACCTACCTAGTACCTACCTAGTACCTACCTAGTACCTACCTAGTACCTACCTAGTACCTACCTAGTACCTACCTAGTATCTACCTAGTATCTACCTAGTAGGTACCTACCTAGTACCTACCTAGTACCTACCTAGTACCTACCTAGTACCTACCTAGTACCTACCTAGTACCTACCTAGTACCTACCTAGTACCTACCTAGTACCTACCTAGTACCTACCTAGTACCTACCTAGTACCTACCTAGTATCTACCTAATACCTACCTAGTAGGTACCTAGTACCTACCTAGTACCTACCTAGTATCTACCTAGTACCTACCTAGTACCTACCTAGTACCTACCTAGTAGGTACCTACCTAGTACCTACCTAGTACCTACCTAGTACCTACCTAGTACCTACCTAGTATCTACCTAGTACCTACCTAGTATCTACCTAATACCTACCTAGTACCTACCTAGTAGGTACCTACCTAGTACCTACCTTGTACCTACCTAGTACCTACCTAGTACCTACCTAGTACCTACCTGGTACCTACCTAGTACCTACCTAGTACCTACCTAGTAACTACCTAGTACCTACCTAGTACCTACCTAGTACCTACCTAGTACCTACCTAGTAGGTACCTATGTAGATCCCCAACCAATAAGACTATTTATTAGACCTTAGCTAGATCACGCCAGAAGAAGGGTTCATTTGAATTATTAAAATGTCGTGTTGTTCCCTGAAAATGTGCTATACCATAAGCTTTACTAGAAATAAAAACATAAAAACATATTCTTACTCTCTTAATAATACTCATTTGTTAACAGTTTACTCTATTAGGGATCTAGGAATCACACTGATACCCATATTAATGATATCAAAACTAAATCCTTAAAAATGTTAGGGTTTGTAAATAGGATAACCAAACACCATTCAAAAATCCTCAATCGGTAAAAAATTTTATATTATTCATTAATAAGAAGCAAATTAGAGCATGGCTGTAATATCTGGAGTCCACATTACTTAAAATATGATAACCTTGTTGAATCTGTTCAGAGAAAAATGCTCAAGTTGTTGTCATTTATGTGTGGATTGCGTGGCCATCTCCGTTCTTATGAGAGTCAACTTGAGTACTTTAATATTTTAACTCTGAAAACGAGGAGATGTTTGTCTGATCTGGTATGCCTCCATAAAATTGTTAATGGTGATCTAGATACTGTAAAATGCATGGATTCATTACAAATGAATGTACCAAATGCGCGATTAAGACGCCATAGAACATTTTTTGTTGAACTTACTAAGAATAATATGGCATATTTCAACCCCTTATTGCGCATGTGTAGGTTGTATAATAAAATTGAATGTAACAAAATTGATATTTTTGTAAATTACATGTCTAGAATTATTATTGGTATATACATAATAATATAGTAAAAATATTTCCTATATAAAGATATTGATTATTGTTTATATGTATTATATCTTATGTACGCATGTAGATATTTTGTTTTTATTACTTTTATTTGTTTCTTCTTAGTTTTTATATGAATAATTATAGAGCTTTATTTTTTATTGTAAATATTTAACTGGAACATTCACACCGGTGAATGTTCTGTATATGTACAGAAAATAAATAAATAAATAAATAAAATGTGTAAAAAATCCAACCAATATAAAAATAAATTAAAAAAGTATTTCACAAGTTCTTTATTGATAGAAAAAAATATGTATTATTCACAAAAAATACTGCAGTTTAAATATTTCTCAAAATTACAATATTCCATCGTTATTTATTTTTTTTATGTTTATTTATTGCTAGCCGCCGAGCATTAAACTATGCGCTTCCATACTGATGATGAAGTCAAGAAAGAGGTTATTCGATTTCTCAGAGTATGACTTGGGGATACAAAGGTGGAGCATCGTCTTCAAAAGTGTTTAGACAGAAACGGCGATTATGTAGGAAAATAGAGTAAGTTTTAAGCTTTAAAATGATGTATAATGCTAGGGAAAACAAAAAAGCTGTACATGGGAACCTTATTTTACGAATGACACTCGTATAATGTGTGGCATTATACTTCTTGAAGTTGGTAGAACGGAAATCTCCTTACTTATATCTTCCTATGTATTGATACTCCTCAACTTGCTCAATTTTAATCGGTCTCTAAATATTGTAGTATTTTACTTTCCTCCTTTCAATTTTGAGGTTGATTCCATTTTTCGGCACCAAAAAGAAAGTCATATTGTCGAACTCAAGAGGTTTGTTTTCCACTGAAGTGACCTGGAAGTGCCTTAGGACGGATATTAGAGCCACGCGCACCTGTAACATGGCCACGCGTTTTCCTGAAAGAAAAACAAATCTCGATACATTGATTTATTAATACACTTAGATTTGAACTGAACCCAAAAAAATTAATTACACTTCAACTCCGCCAAAACCTCCAACTTCGCCAAAACCTCCAATTCCGCCAGACTTGATTCAGTATTTCTTTAACCGCCGGCCGAGTCGGACGTTCAGAAAACATTCCGAAATGCCTTCCTGTGTAGTGAAACCGTGTAAAAACCGTACGGATAAAATTAACAAAAAAGATGGTGTAACTTTCCACATGTAAGTGTTTATTTATACTTGTTTACATAGCTTAAAATAATTATTATTCAAATAAAGTTTTCTTCTTAAATAATAGCCAACAGCCCGTCCACGAGAAAAAAAAAGTCATTTTAGATGCATGGTAAAATTCATGAACACTCCTCGTAAGGAACGGGTTAGTATTGTATACTGTTACTGTAACCCTATATATAGCCCATACCTTTTGCGGTGTGTGGGCAGATGCTTGCCGGCAGTCGAAGGGCTCTGATAGGTCGACCCGTATAAGTGTATTGGTATGAATTAAAGTTGCGGAATCTTCGTGTCATTACTTTTTCTAAATAATTTACTCTGCAAGGCAGATCTAAGTGTATTATAAATCAATGTCTCGATATAAAAAGAGATAGGTACATAATTTGTTTATCATGCGGTGATATATATATGTATTGTATTGCTTATCGTTGCTTTGAATATGTTTTTATCAAAATAGATTTTCTGCTTTTATTTTGTCCGCCTCATAGCATAGTGGTAGCGCATTTGGCTAACGTGCATGACGTCACGCGTCCGATTCCCATGTGATTCTACATGTGATTTTCGTATTAATATTAAATGTGTGATACCTTCGACTGGTACTGAAGCGTTAAGGCTGATCATCCTACCTTCATGTAATAAAATGATCAAGATACACTGCACTTAGAGTACCAATGCAGTGCCCTACACCATTGGGTGCGGATAAGGGAAAGTAGTGGCTATCATTTTTTTATCAACAGTTTATTCAATACTAATGCAATCTTATAATTACGAATTAAAAATTAAACTCAATAAAATTCATATATTAAATTTACACATTTTAATTCGTTTTGAAATGATTTTTCACGAAAACCTCTCTTAATAAAAAAAATCCTATTAGGTATTTTACAAAAAAAAAAAAAAAATTTGCAACTGCTCATTTCGCTGATAATTATTCGACGAATTTCCTTCTCCAAAAATGTTGATCTTTTATGAATGCATAGACCTTGAGAGATTCTATCAAGATTCTGCTCTACTTTGAAGCCAAAAATCCGATTCCGATTTTTGACAGTGACAGTTGAGTGACAGTTAAGGGAATCGCTAAAATGTCTTAAACCTTAGTAGAATCGCAGGGCAGGAAAATAAACAACATATTAAAATTTTCAGTTGTAAAACAAAATAAATTAATTGAAAATACCCGTATAGTACATAGTAGGATTTAATTATAAATTTAATTCTTATTTGATTTTTATCAATGGAAAATATATCCTATAATCACCAATGCAAGATCTGGGTCCCTCTCCAAACGTCAGAAGAGAGTAGGGGTCCCGCGAAGCCCTGTTTTCCGGCGAGAATCGGTCCGGGTCGAAACTCTCGGGGTCCGGGTATATGGAAGGGTCCCGATGGACCCCCCAGGTGGGAATTATCGTGGGGGTGCCCTCCTCTATCACCACGTGGCTGCCCGGGACCACGTACCGCTTCGTGCAGCTCCTGAACAGGATTGGGAGGGATGGGTACAGCCGCAGGGCTTCTGAAAATTGGAAATTGAAGATCATTGAAAACACTGTGCTCTTTCATTCAATATCTAACATAGCATAAATACATATTTTTTAAAAACATCTGTAAACTACTGTTTTTGCATCATACATGAAAGCCCCACCCTTTCCCTAGACTGCTTTAAAGACTATTGAGTCTTTTTTCAGTCCAGCCAACTCTACCGATTTTTTCAACAAGCTAAACCGCGATTTTAAGATTGTTAGTGTGATAAAAATACGGATGAATTTACGATTATGTACGCGAACAAATGCTTTCATTGTACCCCTACCACTCTCTTGGCTTATGAATTATAATTGTCATTGTTACCATCACCCAAACCAACCAGACTCGGCCCAAATTAACAGTGGTAGGGATGTTAGTTTCTACCCCGATCATTATTTACCTTACCTTATCACAATACCTATCCAAAGACCATCCTATCCTTACAAAAGACACAATACAATTGAGTTGAGGGAGGGGATATAATTTGAGACTGTTTTTGCATCAACTAATCATCATCATCATGCCATATCCGCTCCCTATGTGGAGCATATGGATTCCACAAACTGCTTCAAGGCCAAGCGATCGGCCGCCAGCTCCCGTGCATCCTCCCAAGACAAGTCCACGTCCCGCAGCTCTGACGCAAGCTGCCGACGAATTGTCAACAGTGGACGACCAGGACGCCGAGAACCTGATGTGGTAGTGTAGTGTACAATCTTTAAATTACATTCGTTTTGAATTTTAATATAGTAGCGGATACACGGCTGGTCAAGGTGGAGAGAATCTTATAGCGATTAGTTACCGTTTATGACTTGTGACAAGTAGTCCATCTGATCCAAGGCCTCGTGTGTGATCTCTCCGCGTTCCCCCAGGACCCGGTCTATCTCCTGCTGCAGCCTGTCCTGCAGGTCCTGCTTCCTGGACAACTCGTACAGGGCGCAGCTCACGATGGTAGAGGACGTCTCGAATCCGGCCACGAACAAACTAAATATCTCGGCGCAGAGCTCGTCCACTGAGAGAGAAAGCTCTCCGTCAGGTTTGGAGACGACTTCTAAAATTACATCAGAATACGTGAACATTTTAGCATTATTAAGTTTAATATTAAAATTTGCAGACACTTCATTTGTACATCTTCAAAATTAAGTTTTTCCCTTTTTAAGTACCTTAAAAATGCATGATTTTTGCTTGATTATAATAATAAATTAACGATTTCTTTTTTTTTAGTTTAAAGATTTTACCTTCACTCCCATCTTCTAGTGATTGGTTGTTTTTCAATTTGATCAGCAACTGCATGATATCATTTCGGCTGTAATTATTATCCTCTCTAAACTTGATGTTTTTTTTGGTAATATCAAAAAAGAAATCACTCACTTTCTTGTCTATCGCACTGAAACCGAGAACGCTCAGAACATTCGGAGCGAAAAAGCTAAGAAACTGCGATAGACTCTTTCTTATATCCATGACAAACACTTGTCTGCCCATTTCCTTGAATACTGGATCTGGAGACGTGAAGCTATTACTGTCAAGTCCAAACACAACGGAGACCATGATATCGGTGGTGAATTTGGAGGCTAAATCCTTAACGTCTATGACAGATCCACTGACTTCTACTTCTTTCTCCAGGTATTTTGTCATTTCTAATCCACACGAGGCGATATTATCAAACATTCCTTTTATTTTACTAGACGTAAATGCCGGAGTCAACTTCACCCTCATCTGCTTCCATTCATTTCCAGTCAAGGTGAAAATGCCATTGAGTAACGGATCCAGCTTGTGATTGAACTTGAAACCATGATCTGTAAAATGTCCGAAGTCTTTGACTAAAATAGTCTTAATCAGATCCAAGTCGTTTATGACCAGTACTTCGCGGTACAGCAGAAACACTCCAGCAAAAGGATGGTGTTTTGTTTGGTCATAGATATCTTTGAAAACTTGGCCCACATGACATTTTCCTAAAGCCAACTGCTTAATGTTCCCGAATGGGAACGAGGGATGAGGTCCTGGAACGCCTTTTTGCTTCCAATATTGGAACTTGTAAATGAACCAGCAGTACACGAGACAAACAAATAAGAATGTGTATAAACAAAAGTCTTCCAAATAATATAAAAGAAACATTGTGATGTCTTATTTGTACTCAGGATAATTGTTGAACACTCAATATTGTATCGCGAATGTAAATAAAAACAGCCGCTATTATCTACATGATAGGTATCTGTATTTCTGGTGAAATATGACAAAATAATGTAAACTGATCGCACGGTAATCAAACTAGTTCGTAAAGCGCTCGTTGAAGACTAAATAATAATAAAAAACATACGAACTGTTATCCTTGAACTTGAGTGATTGTAAACACATAGATTATACGAATGTAATTCACACCTACACTCATTAAGCGCACTTTATAAAACTGTAGAACAAGAAACTGCACAAGAAACTGTAGGTACAGTTTTCGTTTCCGTATAAAGTGCGCAGTAACATTGTTCTATGTAATATCTGCATTATAATTGATATTTTGCGTAGTTAGTCATAATAAAAATATAATAATAACCACTGTTATTGACCGTAGTTAGTATAAATAAACAGCTAAATAAATATTCATAATGATTCAATTGTGTAGTGGATAATGGCAAATCGAGTACCTATCACAATATGTTTATGTTTATAGTTTTATCTTCTTCTTTTTATTTAAAATCATAATGTATGTATGTGCATTATGCTTTTGTGATTAATACTTCTTTTGTGAAAAATGCCCTCTGGGCCTAAATAAATACATTTCTAATAAACTGAACTTAGTCCAATTTACGCTATTTAAAAAATGTTAGTTATGAATTATGACGTATACATACGATGTTTTGTTTTTATCACCCTTTCTTTTTGAGTGTTGAAATTTATGAAAACATGGATGGAATCTATAGGTTCGAATCCCGCTCCACCACAACTTGTTTCCTGCTTTCGGGCACAAATTTGAAAGCGGACCCGAAATTTAAATACAAAAAAAAGTGTCCTCGGCCATTATCATTAGTTTTTTGCCAGTCTGATAGTTACCTATAAGCGTAAGTGTTATATTTCTACCAATATTTTGCCAGTCTGTAGGTAAGTGTGATATTTCTACCAATATTTTGCCAGTCTGTAGGTAAGTGTGATTTTTCTACCAATATTTTGCCAGTCTGTAGGTAAGTGTGATATTTCTACCAATATTTTGCCAGTCTGTAGGTAAGTGTGATTTTTCTACCAATATTTTGCCAGTCTGTAGGTAAGTGTGTTATTTCTACCAATATTTTGACGACTTTTCCGCTCAATTTTACATGAATTAAATATTATTAGATTGAATTATTTGTTTATACCTAGATATTTCTTATTTTTTAGGATATTTTTTGAGATATCTAAGATAATAGGAATTAGCTTTGATGGTTCAATCAGCGTAAAATTCGGAATATCATCGTAAAATACAAAATCATAATATTTGGTATGGTAAACAAGCAGAAGGCGAAAACCGGTTTAGCAATTAGCCGTAGCTATGGACTAATATGATATTAAATTTTACCTAGACAATAACAATCTCTACTCTCTACGTGCAGTTTTGTAAAAACGTTCGGGTGACTAGTCGTCTTTTTGGTAAATTTAGTCAATATTTCTGTATTCCTGAATTGCGATAAGTGTGTAATTTTACTCTAGTTACCATATTATCATACATATCAGCTGATAAGATTAGGTAATACATACCTACATCTACATAGCACAGCCATATCCATATAGTTTTACGTTCGTTTGTATGTATATAGGAAGATAAAACCACGGCAGATAAAACCACGGAAGATAAAACACAATTTATGAATTTTAGCGCTACAAGTAAAAGGCCTTCCTAAGTGGGATAAATTAATACCTACATGCTACATGTAAGTTTGATGTGCTCGTGCTCATGCAATTTTAATATCTGTGTGGACTCCATAAAATATCTCGGCGTTAAAATTGACAATAAATTGGTCTGGGGAAATCATATTGATGGCTTATCAACAAAAGTGAAAAAACTAGTTTACATATTTAATACTCTTGGAAACATTTTTTAGATAAAAAAACTTTAAAAACAAATCTACTTCTTAACTCAATGTTTGTAGCACTCACTTTATAGTTTTCCATCTATTTCTCTCTGTGCCAAACACTATTAGAATATGGTATAATTACATGGGGTGGGGCTAGCCAATATATTTTATTATAGGTAGCTCAAAATTAAGTTTATTATTAAGGCACTTCTTGGGGTCCCAATCAGAACGCATAAAGTGGAGGTGTTTGAACGAGTGGGTGACTTATACGTCAGGCGACTGTACGGTAAGGCACTACTCCTTCATTCACATAAATACGGTGGGAGAACAAATGAAACGAAACATGAAACAAGAATCAAAAGTATATGATTGTCAGTACTACCTAAAATGACAACTTCTTTTGGACAGAAAAGCCACGTTTTCTTATCTCCAAAAATATATAACACCCTTCCACTGTATGCAAAAAAAAAAAAAAGATGTTAAAAAGTTCCGCTTTTTCGTAAAGAATTGGCTTTACGATTTGGGTCCCGAGAAATGCCTTAAAATGGTTACCCCACCCCACCAAAACGGTAAATAATGATGTTAGTTTTAAATGTAGTATTATTTATATGTATGTAGTATTGTTTTAATCTATATTTTTTCTGTTTGTGTGCTAATACACTACTTAGTTTGAAATGTCATAAATATTGTAAATGAATACCTCAACACGGGTTTTGAACGGCGAGGTATTTCATTGAGAAAAAATAATTAAATCTTGTAAAAATGAAATAAATACATTTTTTTAAATTGATACGTAAAATACATAATGTGATACTATACCTACAATATACACATGTATATACGTACCTACTACATAAGTACAAATGAATATACCTCGAGATGCAAAGATCAACATTCATTTCTTTACAGGAACAATACAATTATAAACATAACTTTAGTGAAAGCAAAGTGAGTGACCATGTCTTATCTCTGGGTTCTGATTTCATATCTGCTACTGTTCTTCGGAGTTGTTTATTTCGCAATCCGATGGAACTACAATTACTGGAGAAGAAAAGGCGTCCCGGGTCCAGAGCCAACCTTTCTGTTAGGGAATATGGGCAACACCATATTACAGAAACAGTGCATGGGTGAAGAGCATATGGACATCTATACAAAGACAAAATCTTCACCCTTCATAGGAATCTATATGCTATTACGAAGAGTTTTTATCATCAACGATTTAGAATTGATCAAAAAAGTTCTGATAAGTGACTTCATACACTTTACAGACCATTCCTTGCCGTTTAATGAAAAAACCGACCCTCTAGCCATACATTTGTTCAACGAATCCGGTGAGAAGTGGAAGATTTTAAGACAAAAATTGACTCCAACTTTTACAACCAGCAAGATCAAGTACATGTTTGAGACTGTGGCAGAATGCAACAGGGAAATGATGAAGTATTTAAAAGACCAGGATTTGAAGAACGCTCCTTTAGATATGAAGGACCTAATGTCTAAACTCAACACAGATGTAATTGGCTCCTGCGCATTTGGTCTCGAGTGTAATAGCTTCCAATACCCTGACACAGAGTTTAGAAGAATGGGAAGAAGAGTTTTCCAGTTAGGAATATCTCAATCCTTGGCGCAGATCCTGATTCTATTCATCCCAAAACTAGTTTCTTATATTCCATGTAGTCTGCTAGGAAAGGATGTCAATTCGTTTTTCTACAACACGGTTGACAAGACGATCAAATACCGCGAGGAAAATAACATCGTGAGGAATGATTTCTTAAATCTTTTGATGCAACTGAAAAATGATGGATATGTAGCAGATGATTCTAGAAAGGGTATGAATACTATTTTTCTTATTAAATTTTAAAAGTAAAAGCTATTTACTCTGTTGGCTTATCATCATTTACCAACATGCTACGAAATAATCCAAAGATAAATTTTTACGTTAGCATTATATTATACATTATCCGGGATCAGACAGCGAAATAATTTTAATAATATTATTATCTGAATGACGCTGACGGGTTATAACATTTGAATATCTAGAAACGTCATTTTTCGCATAATTTGATCATAAACAACATTTATTGCTTTAAATTAAAGTTTGAGTTAAACGCCTACAAACAAATTTACCTTTTGACAATATTATAGTTAGCACGAGAAATCGAAATAGGTATGCTTACTTTTTAAAGCTCTTCATACCCCTTCATATCTCATTTGTTCCAGCTAAATCTACAAACTACGTTGATGATGGAACTCGGTTGACTACAATGCAGATAGCCGCTCAGGTGTTTGTGTTCTTCGTCGCTGGCTTCGAGACCTCGTCCACCACCGCCAGCTTCGCGCTGTACGAGCTCGCCCTGAACCCCGACATCCAGGACACCCTGCGCCAGGAGATAGATCGAGTGCTGGAGAAGCACGGTGGCAAGGTGACTTACGAGGCCTTGGGAGAGATGACCTATCTGACTCAAGTTATCGAAGGTAATAACCTAAAGGAAGTTTGTCTTCCTCATCGTTGATTATAAATTTCTAAAATAAACAGGTGTTTGAGAGACAAGATAGAAAAGTGACATACGAATTCTTGAAGAGATGAATACAAGATATTTACCTCATAACTTTTCTTATTGACGGTTGTATTATTTGTTACAATTTTTCGTTCTTATATGTTTTTTTTTCCTATTTTTTAATCTGTCTTTCATTGTATCTATTTTTCTTTAATCCTATTAACTTTGACATCTTATTCGTTTGCGTATTTCTGTAAGTATTTATCTTTCTTTCTTTAGTATTGGTTTTTGGGTAAACTTTATATCCATTTTCTTTTTTGTGTTTCATGTGGGTAATTTTTTACTAGAACCATAAATATATTTACTAATTATATCTACGTATACGTATTTACCTATTTTAGTAAAATTGTTTCTGCGTTGTTTATTTGGGATACTCCTTTCAGCGTGTTAAGCTTTTTATATTTTTTATTTGCTTCCTTCATTAGATTCATGTATTCCTTACCTTTTTTCATATCTCAATTTCGCTTCTTAGTTACTTTTTATATCCTATTTCTGTGTCTGCGCCCGATAATCATTACAATTGATTATTTTTTAACATTATGTCGATCTAACACTATGTCTAAATAGTTTCATTCCTAATAGATGAAAAGAAAGATTATTTTTCAATTGATTTTCACTATTTTGCCATTCCCACGAATTTAGTAAAATCATACTCTGCTTCGGTAACAAGATCAAAACATAGCAACAATATATTTTTGTCAATGAGTGCCATTCTTACACCTCCTCAAGTGTTCGATAAATATTATTTTTTAATTGTTTTGCTTTATTTTTGTAAACAATGACTTACGCTCTAGTTAAAGTTTTTTATGCAACGAATCTTGAATTGCAGAAACTCTGAGAAAGTACCCTCCGATACCGATAATGTTCAGGATCTGTACAAAGGAGTACACGGTCCCCGGGACTGACGTCCCGGATAGAGAAGGACACTCCGTTGGTGATACCTGTGATGGGGATCCAGAGAGACCCAGATCTCTATCCTCAGCCCGAGAGGTTCGACCCCCGGAGGTTCACTCCGGAGAACAAGGCAGCGAGACACCCCTCTTCTTACCTACCCTTTGGGGAGGGGCCGAGAGCTTGCATAGGTACGTACCATTATACAATACTATCATAATAAAATACTACAACGGCGTTTCACGTTTCAAACCTCTAATAAGCCGAACTTATGCTTTTGGGTAAATAACAAAAATAAAATTGAAAAACGTTTTTTAATGGTTGGTAATCCTTTATCGACAAACCAGTTTTTCGAAGTAATCCTTCCTGAATTTTAATTTGAATTATGTACGTTTTTAAGTACTAAATAAATATATTACCCAGACTTGAAATTAGACATCTTACATATTTTAAATTGTAAACCTAATAAGTTCCTATGTTGTATCATAGTTTTCAATCAAATAATACCTTATGTTTTAATTATTTGGTCACCGCATGATCATCCGAAGAGCTCTGACATTCTAAATCTTAATGGTGGTGAGTATACCTACCTTCAACTTCTAAGTACCTATTATAAATTTCATAATTACTAACTAACTAACCATCACGCCATTTCCCCGTAGGGATAGGCAGAGAGGATAGAACGCCATACCACTCTGTCCTGACAGACTTCCTTTGCTTCCTCTACATTCATACATCTTCTCATGCACATACGCCGATTATTCCGACTTTTCACATGACCACTTTCAAGTACTTGTTTTACTTGATCATACCATGTCTTTCTCGGCCTTCCACGGCTTCTACATCCAGGCACACTTGCATTTAAACTTCTTTTAGCCGTTCTTTCATCACTCATTCGCTCACACATGACCGAACCATCGTAAAAGCCCTTTCTTAATTTTGTCGATAATGCTTATCTCAGCCTTGCACTCTGCTCTAATTTTGACATTTGTACACCTATCATACAGTCTTACCACACATAGATCGCATTTCAACAGCATTCAGTCTACTTTCATCCTTCTTTTTCCAACACCACGCTTCACTACCATACATAAGGGTTGGTACCAGAACTCCGTTGTGTACTGCCAATTTTGCTTCTTTCGATAAGTTCTTATTTGCCACTATCGATTTCAAGGCCCCATTAAATTTCATAATAATTATTGAATATTAGAAAGGCCATTAATGGCCTTTTATTTCTTGTATATCAGTTTACACAAAGACAATTTATAGGTGCAATATAATTTAACTGTACTTTTGAAAATGAAAAAAGGTACAACTTACAGGTTTTTCGTGAATTACTTTAAAACTATAATATTTACCATAAAATTTGAAATGCACAGTGAAAGTGAATGTTTTTATCTACAAAATAATGTACTTATGTGTAACCTGGCCCACTTAGTTGACGAACTAGAATTTTTTAAATCTTGTTTTTGCTCTCCTGTAAAGTGGTGATTTTTGACTTGTATCACTTATCACAGGAGGCACGGATATAATCTTTTTTAAATTATTTTATTTTTCAGGCATCAGATTTGGAATGATGCAGGTTCGACTGGGTCTTGTCTCCTTACTGGCAGAGTATAATGTTTCTGTGAGCGATAAGACGAATATTCCTATGAAGTTCGACACCACGTCATTCATCCTCTCTGCCAGTGGAGGAGTCTGGCTGAAACTTGACAAAAGGAACAAAAAATCGACATGACCGAATTCTTAAATAAACGAAAGTATTGTGTTTACATAATATAGGTTTTAAGTATTAAAAAAATTGTATTTTTGTCATCGTTTTTCTTTTCAGAGTGCGAAACTTTATTTTAATCTTATGATTACTATTCTTAGGCCTGGCTTAGAAGGTAAAATGACGAGGAATTTCAAAAGTAGGCACGGTGCGCTGGATGAAAGTGGAGGGGGTGTGTTGACATGTGACCCGCCCACCCCGCGTCCCAAATAAGGCCGATAATCGCCGAATGCGCTAATGCGCAGCTTGACCGCCAGCGTTCTTTTTACATGACGCGACCTATATTCAGAATTGAATAAAAAATAAATGTTTTGACGTATGATAGTACTTTTTTAATGCACTAAAAATTAATGTTTTATACAGTGTGTCCTGCCGTAATGTGCACATCTTAAGTGAGTGTCATGGACAGAACAAAAGCATTTTTTTTATTGCATTGTTTTTTTTACATTGTATTTGTTTGTACAAAAATATATTGTATAAAAGCAAAGTTCCGTAAATATTCGGTTTCCCATATCCGCTCCCTGTGTGGAGCATATGGATTCCACAAACTGCCTCCAGGCCAAGCGATCGGCCGCCAGCTCCCGTGCATCCTCCAAAGGCAAGTCCGCGTCCCGCAGCTCTGACGCAAACTGGCGGCGAATTGTCAACGGTGGACGTCCAGGACGCCGAGCACCTGATGCCTTGTAAAATAGGTAAGCAAGGCTCTCTGGAGGCATACACAGTATATGGCCTAGCCAGCTAAAACAGGTAACAGTACCTACCTATGGAGAAATTAATAAAAAATAGCATAATATATAGATAATAATAAGCTTACTCTATCTAAAAGAGAAGAACTCGTTGTTAGGCGGAGGAGCATTCAAAATGATTTACGCTTTCTCATTACAAAATGTTAGATAATTAATAAGAAAAAAACCAGTTTTTGTCTACAAGTATTTGGACACACACAAAATGTTGTTTATAAAAATTAGCTGGTAAAAGTTATAAGCATAACAAATTGAAGATTCATCTTCAGGCGTTTCCTAGTAGGTGATATAATTCGGTAAGAATCTCATTTGCAATCATAAAGGTTTCTGCTAAAATGCTTAGCAATTTTCTCAATGGATGACAGAGTTCACATGTGAAGCGTCGCGCCATTTTACTGTATATTGGCGGATATGGATATCAAATACTAGGTGAAATGGGGAATGTTGTAATACATCAAGTGGCCTCTTAACCCAGCCAATGACAGGTCATAAGCCCTGTAAACGCCTAGTATCCATATTCCCTTCCAAATTTCTCGTCTCTGTTGAGATGTCAAATTGTTTAAATTATTAATTTAGAAACAGTTCATATACCTACATGGAGTAAAAAATCGCGTAGTACAACCCGAAAACCGGTGAATCTACCTACCTTATATATTTTGAGTCGAATGTGTAGGTATATTTAAATATGACTTTTGAATCAGAGTTTTAAATGTTTTTTCTTCTCGTAAAAGCTTTCCAAAAGTACCTTAGACTAAGTAAAATTGTACAAATCCCTATTAAAATTAGATTTTTGCGTATGTAAACTTTATTAATATGTTTTATTTTTATATTTTATTACTAGTAAAAATTTCTGAAAAAAAACACCTTCTCACTCAATTTTCTCGAAAACTATGGGTCAAATAAAAAAAAATTACAAAATCGACTCCAAATATGACGTAGATTCACTGGTTTCCCGCTTGTACATCGAGTTTTGTTACACGGTGTATAAGTAGAATAATTTATTTTTTTTAATATAATTTTTAACTGCATTTTTAAATCTATAAAATCCAATTCTGATCTTATCTCATCGAATATAACTTATCTTATTTTATCTTATCTTATATTATTTATTACTTTAGTAGTCAATCCTCCAAGCTGCTCCAAGCATATACCTCCAAGGGAATACGTATACTGTCTGTTCACAGTTATTTTACCTCTGACAGTTTTTTTTTTTTTTTTGGACTTCAAAACTACTTAGACAGTTTTGAGATCAGCTAGTTAGCTTCCATAGCCCGGATAAGGCACTGCATTGATACACTAAGTGCATTGAATCTTGATCAGTTGTTTCAATACGAAACACAACAGCTGACAACAGCTGTCAGAGGTAAAATTGGTAAAATAACTGTGAACAGACTGTAGTAGGTAGTAGCCGAGGAAATATACACAGATAAAGGGCCACGTCGGTCGCATGGGCTCGGCTAGGAGCTAGGGGATTTCCCTAGATTTTGAATGAATAGAGGTGAGCTGACTTCAGCCGACTTCAATATCGATTATTTAACAAAGTTAAAATTTTTCATTCAATGATTTCGTGCATACAATAATTGGATTTGAAAGTCATAATTTATTTGATATTAAGTATATGATTAGGGGAACAATAGAGCAAAATTCTTTGTTGTTAAATCACATTTACGTTTCATTATATTTTACTTCCTCCTAGATTATAATTTTTTGAATGAAAAATTAATTGCTGAAATAAAAATAATAAATGTGCTTCCTCCAATGAAAGAAAAAACATAATTTTTGATACACAGCATTTGATTTGGTAATTCAATTCCCTACGGATCATTTGGTTCCAATAAATAAAAGAAAGTACATATTGCTAGTTTTGAAACTCGAACTTTGAACCTTCGAAAATCGCAATTCAAGTATTTTATTAGGCACACCCCTAAAGTTAGTGGAAAGTTTTCAGATAACATTTTTCATCTATATCTATGCAAATTTCTGTGGTTGTCCTTTGTCACCCCTAACAATACGTATTGTTTTTCCTTTTGTTAATTTTTTTTATTGTTTATTTCACAAATCACAAACAACAAATACCCAAATACAACAAATGTTTTTGTCGCTAGTTTAGTTATACTGGATTGAAGGTTTTTTTATGCGTATTCGAATTATTACTAAGACTAGAAATGGACATCTTTTGGTCTTGCTGCCACAGATTATGTAGTATAGTAAATACTTGCTCATGCTACTCACGTGAGACGGAAAATGAAGAAGAAGAAGAACGGTAAGAGATCATCGTTTTTATAATATTTATCATATTGATTATTTCCCGTCGATCGGAATACACCATATTTATTATTTTCCTCTATTTAAAGTATTATTACAGTAAGTACCTAACTACAAAGCTAAATCACGTTTACAAAATTATTTATCAACACTCCCCCAGCTTCTCTTTGAAATAAACTTAACATTTCATTGATTTCATCAAGTTATGGTAAAAGTAGGCAAACAAGCTATCTTAAGTAAATTAAATTAAGTATACATTTTATGTACAATCAGTTGGATAAAGATTGTAAATCATCATGTCCCTTATCTGCACATAATGGTGCATAGAGCATCGCATTCGTCACTGAAAATCATAGTCTTAAAATAGATCTACGCAGAGACTTGAATAATATTATGTTAGGTACGCATAAAGTTTTAATTCAAATTATTTTGTGTATTAGTAGAACAAAAAAAGAGGCTAAATTGGCAGTTTATAACGGAGTTCGGGTATCACCCTTATGTATGAAAGCGAAGCATGGAGTTGGAAAAAAAGGACAAAAGTAGATTGAATGCTGTTAAAATGCAATACCGGTCCAATGGACCCACACTCACTTTAAATGTCGATAACACGCAAAAAATGTGCTGCAACTGACAGACTGCAGATAGGGTATGCAGTATGCATTTGTTTAAAGGTACTGAGAGTAGCATTTAATTTTTTTTTTTTAATATTTGGCATAATGTAGGTAATCTACTGGTTCTAAATTAATCAAGTTTTAAATTATCAGCAGACAGTGGCATCAAAATTTGCAAAGTTCTCTTCTCGGCGATCACTTGAAACAAACACACTCCGACCTCTTTGGGAAGACTTGTGGATGACGTTTTGTCGTCGGAGTACACCGCCCAGGCAGCAAATTTGTCCGATTCAAAGCTGAAAGCCTTCGTTTCATCTGGGTGGCGCTCTGCAAAGCTGCGGGTGTGATATTTTGCGATGGTTGGCATCATGAATCTGATTGTCAGAGTTGAACATTATGGTGATTGGGCTCTTCACTTGCTGTGCGTCCAAAAAATGATTTTGTATTTTCACTCTGCGGAAGATGTCCCGAAGTTGAGATGTCAACTATCCAAAATTTGCTCACATGTACCTACAACAAATGATTACGCTCGAGAATTTCGGTCCATAACTATTAATTTTAGTATTTTTGAAGATAACGCAACCCGAATTAAGTAATTTGGCGCCAAAACAAATACAAATGGCCAATCGGTTCAGTCGCTATTATTAAAACTCAACAAATCCAAGGGGACTTATTTTTCAAAATGGCGGTTAATTCCCGGAATAGATTTTTTGGAAATCTTGGGATATCAATCAGAACAATATTCTTAATATTTTAACTAATTTTCAGTTTATTACATCAAATGTTCAGGAAATTTTTTGTAATGCTTTTTGTTTGTTTTATAGACAGTTGGCTGTCAATGAACCAGTTCAAATTCCCATTTCCATTCCAATTTCAAGCGACAGAGACCCAATAAGGTAATCTTGGCACAATTTCTTTATTTTCCTTCCATTATAATGAGCTTGCAAACCAAAATTTTCTGTGAATGCAGAAAAATAAAGCGAATAATCCCAAAACCACCAGTGCAATCTGTTTGTAAATAGGATAATTAATAAGCGAGATACAATCATTTATAGTTTTTATTCCCCATACGATCGGCGTAACCGAACGCCTATCATACAAAATCTTTACAAAAATCAAACTTAAAATGATTGTATTCCTTTGTTATTAATTATCCGATTTAAAAACTTAATAATTTAAATTTGGTTTACAAGCCCCTTATTCAAATATTTACACTCATAATAATAAATATACACATTATATTAATAGAATTTATAATCTGTGATGTACACCCTAATGTAATATCCATAAACAGCTTTATTTTTATTATAACAAAACGAAATCAAATCTTTTCACTAGGTTAATAAAATATTTTCCAACCTATTTCAGAAACCAGATTCCAATATGCCAAGGAGAGTTGCAAATACAAGAACCTATCGCACGCCCAGGGCTTCCAAACATTCGTCCTCAGACTACATACCGAAAGAAGAACCAGACATCCGGACTTCTAAAGCTCCTCCCCTATATGTGAGGTTACTGGCCCACTATAATCTTCCTCTATGCGACCCCACTTTCTCTGGCGAAGAGGTGATGAGAGGAACGTCGGAGTTCAATAACATTCACAAACACTTTAGAAGCAAAACCTTTAAAGTCGTGAAAATAGAACGTATCGAAAACATGTTCTTAAAATTATTTTACTTACTGAAGAAAGAAGAATACGAGATACTTTACGGAAAAGAAAACGTTAAAGAAGATTTACTATTCCACGGCTCGACTTTCGAAAATACTGTACAGATCGTCCAAAATAACTTTGACTGGCGGCTAAATAAAAGTTCTCTCTTCGGCCGAGGTGTTAACTTCTCGAATTTGCCGAGCTACGCCATTAATTACTGCGATGGAATGGGAGTCATGATCGCAGCCAAAGTTCTCCGTTGTCATTCGTGCGAGGGAACTAAAGGAATGATCATTCCTCCGTTCCTCGACGAACAAAATAATCTACGCTACGACACGACCCACAAACCAAATGGACAAGTTGTAGTGAAATACAACGATGATGAATTTTATCCAGAATATGTCATTTACATTACAGGCTTACACTGCAGACTTAAAAATAATATTTGAAATAATTCTGTATGTTAAAATACCCCCCTACTTAGTGGTAACTTCTATTATTAGTTAGATCTCAACTATATAGGTTTCGTGGAGGCATCAAGCAATCCTCAGTCAACAATTTGTTGAGAAAATACTACAAACCCTAAATTTTTCTTTTATGAACCTATCTAATATTCTGTTAGTAAACATCAACACATAAACTCTGAGAAAAAGAACGGTTTCATGTATTTTGATTATAAATTCAACTGGCGACAGAAGATTACTGAATATTCCTCTATAATATATTCTTTATATGTATACGCAGTGTTAGCATACTAACCAAGATCCTGCCTAGGCTCTATATTACAAAATATTGCACCTACTTAGTCATAAATAATTGTGATAAAAAAGGGGAGTAAGTCTGTGATGGAATAAGTTTATGAATTTTCTGTAGTTGTAGTTAAAATTACAATGTTGCATCGAAAGATAAATTGTATCCTACTAATTATTAGTACTACTACCTCTCCCTTATCCGCACCCAACGGTACATAGGGCAGTACTTGTTAATTAAAGGTGAACAAAAAGTACCTATGCTTTAATGATTACGTCAAAAGCATGCCTATTCACAAAAAAAAAACAGAGTGAATTTCACTCAGTTAAGAGTAGTGGAGACAATATCACTTCTATTCTATTCTAGGCGGGGGTCAGGGGGCTTTTTAGCTCCTGATGTCACTGCGACCTGTGAAGATCTATTGTAACGATTCCCCTTAAGTTAAGTTAGTCCTCCTAGTCTGTACAAGCCTTGAGGAGGGTGAGGACTAGCACATCCAATGCCACATTTCGTCCTTCAGGCCCAGGTTTTTGAAAAGCTGGACCACCAGGAAGGGGGCGAACTCCTTTACATCATCTGGCCCGATAATCGACCCTCCAAGAATGCTACTTCTCTTTTGATGTAGGGCATCACAGAAACATAGGATGTTTTTAGGCGTTTCTTCTTCTGCACTGCAGAACTTACAACTAGAAGATTCCGAGAGGCCCATTCTATTGAGGTGTTTGTTTAATCTGCAGTGTCCAGTGAGGGCTCTAGTCATGACGCTCACTTGATTCCGACTTAGTTTTAGAAGGTCGTATGAAAATTTATATGAATATCCTTTTAGTAGTGCTCTCGCATGACGTTGGCCAGGAGTGTTTACTCAGATCATTATGCTCCGACTGGGCCTCCGATCGTAATTCGTTTCGAGTAGCACCCACCGTAGGGTTCTGGGCCTATTGGGACTGTTTCCGCTATCACATTATCATTTATAACCTTTCTCCTTGTCTGTTGAATTCTTTCGTCATGTTTTATACATACATTTTTATTAGCTGTGGTTGAAAGCTTTCTATTCCAATGTATTCGATCAATCAAACTCCTAATTTTAAGTATGACCAATGTGAATTTAAGACTGTTATGTTCTAGAATATAGGTAATTTTACTTTCAATATTTTATTACAATAGAATCATGTTATTATCCCACTTGACATTTGCACCCAGCAAATAAAAATACTTACATAAATAGTACACTTCTACTTATATCTCACCAATTAGTGCTTTCATCCTGTGATCTTCAGACTGGTAACATATGTACAAGACAAAAGAATAAATAAATACAAAAGCAAATCAATGCTAAAATGACAGCAATGTAGAAAGTCGATAGGTAATGGAGGGGTTTGTTTTTTTGCTGGAGTTGTACAACCTTAAGCTGTCAATATTTGCATAACTACATGCTGCGGTAAACGTTAAGTGGCACGACAACATGATTACTGATACTGTAATTAACAAGATAACAGATAAGAATAAAATTTTACATAATATTAAGATGTTTTTCTATTTATATATGAACTATACATTTAAATAAATATTTCTGTAAAAATAGTGTTTTAATTTTCTTATTCCTGTCTTTAATATCTAGTTACAACCCGACCAACATTACCTCCCCTTAACACTTGAGTACTCGCTACTGGGTCTGTCAGACCCAGTCGTCGGCATTATGCGAAATATTTTATCAAATTTTGAAAATACAACGTTGCGCGTTCAGTACCTTCAAACAAACGTATACCCCTTCTACTCGTCACAGTTGCAGTCAGTTGAAGCACAGCGTTTGTGTGCTACGGACCTTTAAAGTGAGTGTGGGCCCATTGGACCCGGTAGCGAGTATATACGTAACTTTTATTAACAAGTTTATCTAAGGATTTTGTATTGTTTTATTTTTTTTAATGGATAAAAATCGTGTTTTGAGCACGACAGAGATTGAAGAATATTTAATTGAAGGCATAGAAGATGAGGACTGCTCAGAAATTGAAGACTAATTCGACTCCTAACCTTCCGCAAGCAGTGGACGAAAACTTCGGTGCAGCATTTGTACGTGGAAAAAGGACAGGAAAACTAAATTTTCCTGTGTCAGATGTAATGTTCCAATTTGTGGAGAACACTCCAAATACATTTGTACTACATGCATTGGTATTATATAACCAAAATATATGAAAATGTTAAAATCATGTCAATTAAAAATTTTTAAAAATTGTGGTAATTTAGTCTATTTTCAAAGTTAATTTACCAAAAATTCTGTTATGTTACCTATATATATTTTTTTACTTTAATAAATAGTTCAATCATTTTACTTTCATAAAAAAGTGTAATTAAGTCTATGTTCGTACATAGTATATAACTTTTTTCTTTTATTATGTGAGTAGAGCTAATTACATTGATAAATTTAATGATTTTTTCAATACGTGTTAAATACCTTATTATGCATAATAAAATACAGATTTATTTATCCAATGTGTTCATATTTATTATGTTTTTAATTATTCATTAAATAATTATTAAATAATTGAAGCTGCTTAATACCTATCTTTAAAGGAACACTGGGTTTGCGGGACCCGGTAGCGAGTATTTGTGTTATAAAACAGGGCGCGGGTCCTGAAGTGTTAAGACTGCAACCAGGTAACTCTGATTTTGGTATTGTTTGGAAATTCAATTTCAATTTTGTAATAGGCTTGTATACAGAAATTTTCTGTATACGGTTTGAATGAAAATTATTAAGCCAAGGACCCTTAAATACATAGTGTTTAAATATACTCCTCTATAAATATGTTAAAATCACCAAATCCAAAATTCCTCTTTTTGCTAAAGGTCCTTTGTTCACATAATACTTGAACTAATTTCATAAAGCAAATAGGTTAGCGATAGGCGGTAGTAATGGAAATTGTTTGACCACATTTGAATAATAAGAACGGTAAGTAACAGAAGCCGAAAATTGGAGTTACCTGGTAGTATTATTAAGGTGGTGATTAGACAGTTGAATATATTCCACTCTTATTTTGATATACCTTCTTTTTAAGGTAGACTTAAAGAGTCTGAACTAGTCTCATTCGACCATGCCTCTTGGGATGTCGACTCCCAGCCGTCCCTCCATCTTTTGCAGGTCATCCAATGGCTGATATTCCAATTTAAAGTAAAAGATTGTAGCATTGTGGAATTATGGTGATAAAACTACAATTAGCTCAAATATTGGATTTAGCAGCCAATTTCTGGAAAAGAAAAGGTATAAGAAAAACCTGTGAATTTTTATTGTATTATTCATTAACGTGTGTTGTGCGTAAAGTTTTTGGGCGCAGGGGCGGTGATGTCTGTTGTAATAACAAGTCGGGATAAGAGTTTATTTTTCATCCAGTCCTGGCTGAAGATGCACAGGAACTGGTGGCCGATCTCTTGGCTTGAAGGTAGTTTGAACACATTGGCTTATTTAATTTTTTCTTTTGTGTGTATTTTGTAGACTGACATATTTTGGTAGAAGTTTTAACTTCAGTGCATTGTCTATTCTTGGCAATACATCACAGTTACCGGGTACCTCAACAATATTGTGTTTTTTGTACATATCGCTGCAAAAATTTTTGTGATTTAGGAAAATGTGTACTAACCTAATAAGCCCTGTAAACGCCTAGATAATCCATAGTAATATTCGTTCAGAGCTACTCTACCTCTGTTGAGTTCCCAATAATGATATCTAATCATCTTTTGCACAGGTAATTGTTACAGAAAATGAAAAAATTGTATTTAAAATTTGAAAAACGAATATTGTAATCGATTAGATCCAATATTGAAATTTGGTTAACCTAAAATTTAGCATAGTTATTCACTATTTTGTAAATTTATATTATATGGCATGACTCTACATGGATTTTCTAGTGATTCTGGGCCAACTTCTCATCACAGGGTCACTCTCTTTTGAAAATAAATAATACATCGTAGCTTACTACTAACCCCATATTTAGGAAATTTTGCTACATAGTTTGAAAATATTTTTTTGATTATGCCAAAGCTCCGGGAATACAAGTTATTGATAAAAGTAGACATTTTGCAAAATTACACTGCAGTTTTGGTTGGAAATGAGATATTATAATGTAAAAGCAGATGTAAGATATTCATATGGAAAGAGAAAAGGTAAAGAAAAGAATTGTTTAAAAAAAAATGACAAAATATATTATTAAGAAAGGCTACCACCCGATGGAAAATCTCTTATAAAAAATAACGTCATCACGCGTCGTCCTGAGGTCGACTTAATATTCTATCTTAAGGCTATCCTTATTTGATCACATAGTACCTGTACATCACTGTTTATTGGGAATGAAATATCTCCTGATGGAGTTGGGCTTGTGCGGTGGGGAGGGGGGCGGGGGCGACGCCAGGCCCCACGAGGCCCGCAGCTCCTCGCGCACGTCCTCGGGCAGCTCCTGGAATACCGCAGGGTCCACCTCGGGGGGCGGCTCCCCGGGCGCGCTCAACCGCAGGCGCGCTAGCCGCAGCTCGCCCACGCCGCGCTCTTGCCGCACCTTCTTAGGCCGCGGCTCCGCCTCCCCGGGGCTAGCCGCGCCGCCCTCGCGCGCCGCACCCCCCCTCCCCCCGCACTCCATGGCCGCGCCACCACCCGCCGCGTGCTCCAGGTCCAGCACGGCCTGTACGGCCACGTCGCTCATCAGGTATCCCGCAACCGAGCTCTTCCCGGCCGCCACTTCCCGGAACTTGGTGAAGGCGAGCCCTATTAGCGTCAGGTGGAAGGGCTTGTCGAGGTCTACCATCTTGCGGAACAGGCGCATCACCAGCTCCATCAGCTTGTCGCGCGCCTCGGGGGTCACCCTCAGGGTGCCGAGGGCGGGGTCCCGCCGCAGCAGCGAGGGCGGCAGGTTGGCGTGGCGGGAGGCGCGCGCCGGGGTGCGCGGGGGCGCGTGCTGGCGCAGCGTGACGCGCAGCCCACCCGGCACGCGCCTCTCGTCGCCCACCAGCGCCAGAAGGCGGCGCAGCAGCACGCCGAACTTGTCGCGCACCTCGCTCTCCACGCTGAGCGCGCGGAAGCTGTCCTCCAGGCCCACGGAGCCCGGCGGGCCGCTGGTCTTCACCTCAGCGCGGTCCACCCCCAGGCTGAGCCCCTGCAGGCGGGCGGCCACGTCTGCGCTGAACGTGTCCCGCAGCACGCGCGGCTCGGCGGCCTGCAGCTGCGCCACGCTGTGCAGGCCGAGCTTGGCCAGCGCCTCGGCCGTCTTGGTGCCCACGCCAGGGATGGCGCGCGCGGGCCCCAGGGAGGCCAGCAGCGCGGCGGCGCGGCCGGGCGGCACCAGGGTCTGCTGGTCGGGCTTGTGGAGCGGCGTGGCCAGCTTGGCGAGCAGCTTGTTGTGCGCCACGCCGGCGCAGCTCGTGATGCGCAGGCGCTGGCGCAGGCGGGCGCGCATGTCCGCGGCCAGCAGGGAGGCGGCCGCCAGCCGCCGCTCGCGGCAGCCGCAGCGGCAGGCCTCCTCCTCCTCCTCCTCGAGCCCCCCGTACACGTGCCCCGCGGGCTCTTGCGGAAGCCCCCCGGCCACCTTCGCGCTAACTACCTCGGTGACGTCGATGAAGTTCTCGTCCATCCCGAGCTTCTCCACGGGGCATCCATAAGATTGAAGAACGGAGAAGATTTCGCTCGACATCTTGCGGTACGGCTGTAGGTCCTCTCCCCTCACAAGAACTAGTCCGGGACAAAGCTTGAGCCCCTCGGCCACGGGCATGCACTTTTGAATCCCAAAAGCCCTAGCTTCGTAATTACTGGTCACTATGATGTTCTTCTGCTGTATGCCCAGGGGTCGCGACCTCAATCGGGGTTCCTCACCATCTCCACCTGAGCGTAGAAACAGTCGATATCTATATGGACTATGGAACGTTCGTGACTGTCTGTTGTGTCATTGCCAAAAACTCGGGTCTCTTTTCTGGCATTCCTGAAAATTAAGAAAGAACAATGAAAGGTAAGAAACAACTTTACAAGTTAAGAAGAAAATGACGTGTAATCCAATCTCGGATATTTTACCGATTTTCCATTTTGAAGACATCGAATCGGGCGATACAATTTCTTAGAAACTAAAGAATTTCGGCTGCTTTTTAGAAGTCTCAAAAATAAAATACATCAGCAAATCGACGGCTGCTTTCATCACGCCATGCTTAATTTTTCCATAGACTATAGGCATTAGACATAGACAAATGAAATGTCTTAGACTATAAATATTAAGACGTATTCAAAATATTCAATTAGTTCTAACTTAGAATCAATTCGTTCATTAAAAGATACAATAAATACTTCCGTAGAATAAGTTTTTTATATAAAATCAGTTTTATCACTTATTTTCATGGAAACACCTTAATTTTGCGTATTTTTCATTTAAAACTTTTTAATAATACACATACGTGCATCTTCAAACTGTCAAAAATTGATAGGTAAAAAGTGAGACAAATATATTATAACATGTCATTTCATATACTGAACAAAGGTCTGTTTACTTCACTTCAGTCAACTTCAATTTCAGTACAAAACAAATCAACACAACCTGACACAACAATGTTCGTGAAACGTGCTTTTATAACATTTCTTTGTGATTATTCGAATTCTGCGGCGTAATTAGTATTTATAATAAATAATTTAAAATGCCGTGGTACGTTCCTTGGTCGGAGAACATTAAGAAGCGTGCCTGTAGATATTTATTGCAACGATACTTGGGACAGTTTCTGGAGGAAAAGTTAACATTGGATCAGCTGAGTGTGGATTTATACAATGGGACGGGAACAGTCAGCGATGTCAGCCTTGACTGCGAGGTTTAGTAGCATGCTTATTATTTTCATTTGCTTCTATTGTTTTGTTTTATTATTTGTTATCATTTCACATTTCACCCCTTAACGTGTTACGCAAGAATAGTACGAACAAAAACATCTTCCCCACCTCTTATCATTAAAAAATGACTGCTCAATGTTTTTGTTTACTTGTTATTTCCGTATAAAAATTTGCATTAAAACAAGTCGTAATCGTATATATTTGTGTTTGGGTTCAACCAACATAATTATTCTTATGTAGAATTATTATTCATTTATTCTTACAGCGGTTTTGACTTCTGTGGGAATCTACCCTAGAACTATTTATTATTGACCATACAATTTACTATGGATCTTACAAACTTAACAGAGTTATCCAATACATCAATATAAAATTATTAAATTTATTATTTTTTTACATAATGAATGAATGAAGAATTAAACTAGTGCCGCCGTTCAGGCAAAAGTCACTATCTCTGGTCTAAGAAAATTTTGTATTGAATCACGATTCATACATTTTTGTATGAATAACAGTATGTGTAACAGGCAGATATCACTTTCTCCACTATTATTTATTTTTTTAAAGAAAAATTTGAGTTCTTATGATATACTCACTCAAATATTTCTATTTTGGGGCTGCTTTCAAATAGCCGGAAATAACTGTGCCAGAGAGCAGGAAACAAGTTGTGCTGAAGTGGGATTCAAACCTAGAGATTCTAATCCGGAGTCCTCGAATCTACATAATTTTAAAAAGCATTATAAAAATTTGAACATTGATTATCTCAAAACTAAGTTTCTAGAGTCACTGACTTTAGCCTAAACGACAATCTTATTTTGTATATTGACATGGTTTTGTAAGGGTTGGTTGGAAGTTTTTGCTTAAAAGCAATAAGCCCACCCTTATACACTTAAGCTATGTAATTGTACATCAAGATTTAAATAAATAAATAGGTGGTGACCCAAGTGCGGAACACTAAAATTTTACCCAATCTACGGACTCGACAATCATAAATGCAATACGTTTAAATATGACAGAAAAGAGATAAGTGATTTCTCTGAAAACATGGTTCAAAATTTAACTGAATTATATCGACGGTAGAAAGGAAAATGTTACCAGGCGAAATAATATGTGCAAAGGAAAATGATACCATGTGATAATTATTTTCATTGGAATAGCAAGTGGCCTACGGTACAAAATCTCTCACCATTCCAAAGTGCGCATGCGACTTTCAGTCCAGCATGCGGCCTCTGATGAAATATTAAAAAGATACACAATACATAATCTAGAGCAGATACCTCTTCATTGTCCAATTAGACTCACTAGACAATGTCATCTTTTTTATAATTTAGCACCATCAAATAATTATTTTAAAAATTCTTTTATAAATCGTAGTTGTGCGAAATTCAATGAATACTGTAGTTGTCTTGACATTTTTAACATAGGTAATCCTAATCCTATTCCCAGTCATCTCCTTTTCCTTTTACCTATCCCTATCATCCTATCCTTCCCTCATAACTCTTTATTTTTATTTCTTATATTTTTTTTTTCTATTGAATTGTATACTTGTGAAAAACTATAATTGGTAATCATGCTTTTTTTTTGTATACTACGTTCATGTATCGATACTGTTGTTTTTCCCATAAATAAATAAAATAAAAATAAAAAAATAAAAAAAATAAGTATTTGATGTTTGTCCTGCCTCGGTGATTTCAGGCACTAAACGAACTGGGTGAGGCTCAAGGATGGCCCCTGGAGTTCGTGGACGGGTTCCTCCGCAGGGTGGACGTGTCCATCCCGTGGGCCACGCTGCTGAAGGACGACTCCTTCGTCCAGGTCACCGGCCTCACGGTCACCGTGCAGCCCCGCCAGAGGACCCAGCCAGGTAACACTGCCACACTGGGAGGGGCGCAGGCTCCAGGTGGATGAGACATCTAACATTTGTGTTTGGTTGCAGCCACCTCCATGCTGGAGTCCATGTGGTCTTCCATGACGTCGTCCATGCAGCTGGCCGCCGAGTGCCTGCAGCAGGAGGAGGACGGGGGAGGGCCCGCCCCCCCTCAGCCCGTGGAGGGGATAGAGCTCTTCGCCCAGACCATCGACTCCAGTAAATATCATCATACTCTCAATCAGTTACAGTGCAATTGAATAGATACTTTGTGTTAGATATCATATTTGAACCTATGTAGGTCCTGCTCATTAAAAAAATTATTCAATTTGCAATATCTTGGTTACGCAGACACATTTCTATAAAATTCAAATAAATTAAATGTCCTGAGAAACCGAATAAAATATAATAAAATAATCAAAAGTGATTTTTTACAAAAAATATTAATTTCTTAAACAATAATGATACCGTGATCACTGGAGAGTAAGGCTTATCGTCTTGCTTTCAAATAATAAATTATCAAGATACATTGCACATTGTTTAGCAATGCAGTGTTCTATGAACTAATATTGTGTGGATAAGGGAATGTATTAGTAGTAGTAAATTGCAGTATCTTTCATATTTATGCACGAATTTTGATGAAATTCATTATTGTTATCATTTTAAAATTGACGATATTTTCTTTTTTTTTTAGTTCTCTGTCGCGTGAAGGTTAGATTTTCTGACACAAAAATCAGAATGGAGCATGTTCCTAAAGATAGTCACACGGGAGTCGCCCTTGAGATTCACATAAAGAAGTATGTAAACTTTACTCAATAATAACTATAATTAATAATAAATTCAGTAATCTGTTATGATTTTAATATTTTTCTTATATTTTAGTATCGACTACTTGGACGAGGCAGGATCAGACCCGCCCGCCGAACTCTCAGACGCTGACAATACAAAAACATATATCGTTTCCACTTTCACTACGAAAAAAATAGCTTTCGAAGGCGTGACCTTTCACACTGACGAATTCCCTTCCAAGGCCAGAACATTCTCCCGGTCAGTGATAGCGGAACCGTCACACAAAGAACAAATTCTAGAAGACTTGCAGAAAAGCAACATCGACAATCTAAACGTACAGAGCTTGTACGAATCTTGCAACACGCTGTACAACAGTTTGAACGAGAAAAAATCTGACATGTCGGGATGCAGTTCTGATCCGGAGCAGAATGTCTCGAGTAATCTTTCTCTGGAGCCGGAGCCGATAGTGTTCGCCCGGCTGTCGGGGCGGCAGGAGGTGAGGGTGCGCATGAAGCAGTCTGCGGAGGCGGCCGGCCCCAAGGTCGACCTGCAGCTCACGCTGGGCTCCCTCGCCGTGTTCCTCAGCCCGCGCCAGTTCCACGTCCTTGTGGAGCTGGCCGAGGGTCTGGCTTCTCCGCACTTAGAAGACAGCAGGTAATTTGACTAAACTTTATTGATTTAAGCGCTCTTCTTATATTAGACCTAAGAGTCTATCATTTACAATTGTACAGCTTCAGGATTCAGATGTGTTGCTCAATAAATAACTTGTACCCACACCTATAGATGTGCCGACGCCGAGAACATTTCGCTTTGGGTAACCCAGCCAGTAACCGGATGTAGATTAAAAAAAACATGTTTCTAATATGAACATTTCTGACTGCCAGTTATTGGTCCCCACATGTGGAAGTTATTGGAGAGAATTGTTACTTGGTGCCGTAAACGGCGTACTCAACATCTTTTGTTAATTAATAAATCAAACATTTACTACACTATCTATTCAAAATGTATTTTCTTATTTGTTAGACAAAAAACCTTTTTCATTTCTCAGCCAAAAACTTTTTTTCTTCTTAAAATGTAAAATGTTCTCGGTGTTCCTTTACTCCGGTTTTCTTATTCCTGCCAGAGAAGACCAGCACAATAAATAATAAACATTTTGAATTATTCGTGTTATTGTTGATTAGTAATGTGCCGTCGCGCCACCCAGCCATGGAGTGCAAGCCCATGAAGCGCGCGGACTACGAGCGGGTGGAGGCCCAGCTTTTGGGAGGGCTGGGCGCGGCCGGGGGGCGCCGAGGCCTGGCGCGCGCCCACGGCTGGAGCCACACCAACATGGGTAACTAGCCCCCACCCCCATCCTTCTCTAACTGTAGTGACATACTCTTTTCCCTAAACGCCTAAACCCTCCTAAATTGATCCCTTCTCTTCCATGTCCCCCCCTCCATTGAGACCCCGACGGAGTAGATGTCTGGGATGGGGGGCCTGGCGAGGCACCTACGTTTCCCTACTACTGTAAATTAGGGCTGACTCTGGTTGGTTTGGGTGATGGAAACAATGACAATTATAATACATAAGCCGAGACAGTGGTAGGGGCAATGAAAGCATTTGTTCTCGTACATTCATCGTAAATTCATCCGAATTTTTATCACACTAACAATCTTAAAATCGCGGTATAGCTTGTTGAAAAAATCGGTAGAGTTGGCTGGGCTGAAAAAAGACTCAATAATCTTTAAAACAATCTAGGGAAAGGGTGGGGCTTTCCTTGTAGTGACATACCACACCTGTGTACTGTATTGTATAAATCGGTAAAGTTGTGATGGACTGAAAAAATACTCTAGTCTAGGGAAAGAGTGGGAATTTCATTGTATTATGTTGTCTGGTCGCAGAAGACAGCGACCCAGAGGACGAAGAGTGCTTCCTTCCCCTCAAGCGACGTGAGGAGGTGAACGCCGGAGTGTGGGACAGCATGGTGTCCTCCTTCAGCAGCAGTGTGGGCTCCAACGCCAGCAGCCTCGCCTCGCTGGCCACCACCAACACTAATAAGAAGAAACGAGGTAACGCTTTGTAACAATCCATATCACACAACTTACTCCTTTTCATACTATATTTCTAGGCACTTGAAACAAAAAACTTTATAAATTTTGATGTAAGAAATATCGGTACACTCTTGAAAGGATAAAATCCAGTGAACAGTAATTTCCTGTCCAGTAGGGTAGTTGTGGAAGCCACACAGAAATTTGTACATACCGAGGAAGGCTGGTTTTATACAAGTAGCAACGTTGTTTCCTTCAGAGACTAGCTTTCAGACCACGTTATTTTTTATTTTTTTTATTTCTTAAAAAAAATCTTATAAAACATACATGTATTATAATCCCAGGAGTTATAAAAACTCATTTTGGGACCGGTATTATTCACATTTTTAATTACATACTTATTGCACAATCAAAAAGACGAATAAGAAAGACGATTTAAATTTAACGCATTTAATCTTAATCCTAAACATCATATCTATCATTAAAAAACATATTTAAATACAGATCTTTAAGGGCTCTACTATTTATTGCTTATTTATATTTTATTTCATGGGTAGATTATTATATTGGGATCGAGAAATGTTCATTAGGGATTTTTTACCGAATTTTGTGGATCGAAATTTTGGAATGTGGAGGTTTTTTGAATTACGTGTATTGTGACCATGAAGCTCAGAGTTAAAAATTGTGTTTCAAACTTGTATGTGCTGAATGATTTAATATGGTAAGTATGGTATTTGTGATTTCATGTAATGGTATTACTTTAAATGGGAGTATTTCTGTTTGGCGATATATATCTTTTACATGTGTATCCCAGGGTATCCCTAAAATATTTCTCAGAGCCCTGTTCTGGAGAACTTGAATTTCGGAAACCTGTTTCTTGGTAGCAAACCCCATATACATGACAAATATACAAGGTGAGAATGTATCATAGCATAGTAAATAGAAAGCAAAGTATTTTTTGGAAGTAAACCCCTGAGTCTGTACAAAACTCCAGTTACAGGGGCTATCTTTGATTTGACATGATCAAATTGATAACTCCATGAGAGTTTTGAGTCTATGAATAGTCCTAGATATTTAGTTACGTTGGTCATTTCAATCTGAGTATTCCTTAGAGAAATATTGAGGGATATGTTTTTTTTGTTCCCAAAAAGCATACATGAAGTTTTTTTCACGTTTAAGCTTATCACTGCATAGAGCCAATATTTACACCAGTGTATAAGAGTGTATCTCTCCAGTAGAGTAACTGGATAAAAGGCAGAATTTAGGGCGGTAATACAAACCTAATAATCTATCAAAAGCTACCCACATTAATTTGCCAAAACAGTGGTGGAATCGTGAAGTTGTCCACGCAGTGAAGTCGTTACTGCAAACACAGTAAATAAGTTAAAAGATTTGTTTAAACAGACACCATGGATCACAGTGATTTAGGTAAAGCTGTAAGCTGCCTGTAATCCAATAATAATAATCATTTTAATATTCCAGCAAATGTAGTTTAGTTTTACATAGGATCTTATTATAGTAGCCAATACATTTTGCTCTTAGGTGGCGTGATAGTTAATGCGGTTTTTTTTTCTTTATTCTTATTTTCACAATGCATTTTGTCTTGTTCTTTATTCTCAGGTTCCCAGACTGCTGAAGGAGATCCATCAGCGGAAGTATCACAACTCCACATTCGTATTGCCTCTCTTGCGTGCATTCTTCTACACGAGGTATACGTTCATTTTTGATATCTAGATCTTTAAATCTCTAATTTTAATTACGACGATAGCTCTCTTGGGCTAACTTAACCATACGTGGTCACCTATCAAATTTGAAAAAAAGTTTTTTCTCTGTGGATCATTTTTTAAGACGGCCTAGCGATGATTGGTTGAATTCAGTATTGCCAGTATAAAAAATTGGGAAAATTATTAGTACTGTATAAAAAATAAAAAAAAAATTATTTACATAAAACCTAACCTATCTTAACCTACTCTATAACAATTATAACCTATTGTATCCAATTTTTTTGTTATACTTATAGAATTTTTCCTGATTGCAAAACTAAAATAATATAGGTAGGTACTACTTTTTGTAGTGTCCACCTATAACTTATATATATCTATGGATTTTTCAAATGTCTCGTATTTATAATCTGTGAGTGTAAAGAACCTACGTTACATTGCTCTCTTTTTTTATAATTTGAAGCATATTTTAATAATAATCCATTTTGTTCGTTTGCATGTAGGATATCCTCACCCTCTCGGCTTCTGGTAACGGGGAGTGTTTGGCAGCGTCCAGCGTGAAGGACATGAAGTCCATCTCCGAGGACTTCTTCAGCAAGTTGGGCCTGTCTGCCTTTTCCAGGGATCTGGAGGAGACCAGCAAATCTTCCACGATGCCGTTCACCTTGAACCACCTGAGGTATCCACTAATTCCATACCTCACTGTGTAATGTGCAGTAGTAAAACCATGAATTCAGAAACAACGGAGAAAGTTTAGAGGGTGACAAATACACACTGCTCTGAAAAAAAATAAAGCTACTTATGTTGTAATGAATACGTCATTTTGTACTACTTTATACAATTGTAAGTTGTAGAATGACTTACGAGTAATAACTCCCTCTCTTATCGATTTATTCCTACATTTCGTAGGATTTGAGCAGCTTCCTGCGTGGCTTTGACAGTCCAGAAGAAAAGAATAGACAAATCGCCCATATAGATGACGAATCTGTCGTCCCGCTCCATAGACAAAGTATTATGGAAAGACAGAGTGCGTTTTTGATATTCGGGGTGCGTTGTTCATGTTTATGATTTAGTATGAAAATACATTACAGGGTCAATTTGTCAGTTAATGTATATCTGTTTCCAGACTGATTGGGGCCCCTCTAGTGCTGGAGGCCAGCGAGCGCGTCACGTGCTCGGGCTCCTGCCTGTCGGGGCACCTCACCGTGTCCCGCGCGCAGCTGGAGGAGTGCCTCCAGGGAGCGGGGGAGCAGCCCTTATCTCTCCTCACCTTCACAGGGCAAGGTTGGTACAATACATCCGCCCAGGCAGCAGATAATACCCCGAAACTTTAATACGGAGGAATCTTCTTCATCAGTCATTAGTAATCCACTGCTGGACATAAGCCTCTCTCAAATTGATCTGAGAAAGGCATTAAAAATAATATCTGTACACAGTAAATTTAATGTAAGTAATTAAAGTCAAATCCTAATTTGGTGTCAATAGTTAAAAATCCGAGGCCCTAAGGACATCGACCGATGAGATGAGTGGACGATATAAAGAAGTTTACTGGAAGATGGTAGATGTGGCAGCCTAGAATCGGGAGGAGTGGAAGCGGCCATGAATCTTCACGGCCAAATGTGATGATGATGAATTAAAATAAATAAATAACAGGTACGGGTGGATAGCTGGTTTGTAATCCCTCCCTGTTATCATTTTACAGAACCGAAGAAGCCTGAAGATTGTGACGACTATGAGTCTGGATTCGCCAACACGCTCAGTAAAACTCCGGATCTGAAGATGCATTTCAAGACCACGCAGAGGGCAGTCCGTGTCTCGGGGAGAGGAAATATGTTAATCCTAAAACTGAGATCAAGTGAGTCAAATATGCATGGAAAAGGAAATTATATCTATTCAAAAAATAAAATATAAATGTGTTAAATTGATTAAAACTTCTTCATAAATGATGTCGATTTTTATGAGAAATCGATTCGGTAACGCATTAGGACATCCCTAATCGATACATAATCGAGCTGTCAAAAGTAAAATAAACGCTTGGAATTGGTATAGTAACATCCATCAATTGTTGGTTCCCCACTTCATCAGAAGTTAGGGTCTTACAACCTAGACCAAGAGGGTGAAGATTAATTTACTGGGACCTGTCACAATGTATCTGTGAACTTGAATTCATTATACATATTGTTATGATAATATAGCCCGAATACTTAGAGTAATAACGCGCAGGCTATAGAGGGGCCCTAACGGTCAAAAACCATTCTATGATTGTCAAACACGAAGTTGGCTATAGTTTGCAGCAAAACAAATGCCAATGTTTAATGTTTTACAAATGCCTAATGCGGCCTTGGCATATCGACAGTAATCAACTGTCACTATCAACAGTAAACATACTTTAATTTACAAATTGATCACCTAATTAAGAAAAACTGGTAAATAATGTAAATATGTTGATAAAAGGAAAGTTTTTATACAAATAATACCCATGTTAAGACAATATATGCCAAAATCAATGTAAATCAAAATAATTATATATCGAAATCAATTACCTGTGAAATGTGACTCCTTTAACACCTTTGACACTCTTACTGCTACAACCAAGCATACTACAATTCACCATTGCCGTTTTTGATTGTTAAAATCAGGAAGTATCCACGTTATTTACTAGCAAAGCGACGAAAGTGAAAGTTACGCGTCTGTTGTCAAACAAATAATAATGGCCGCCAGCAGAGTGAAGTTGTCGCTAACCAAAAATTTGCAACGCTTCCGCTCTATGGGAAACGGCGAAAGGACCTCTCTATAGCCTGCGCGCGTCATTACTCTAAGCCCGAATACCTATTTTGTAGCTGCTAGATTTGACAGTTCCAATACTGTACTAACACAATACTAACACATAAATAAATAAACAGTCAGGTTGACCAACCAAACAGGTAAAATTCCCATTTTAAAATCCAGAATGACCAACGTCCAAACTAAAATTAACGAAAACCTTGCTTCTTCCACTTTGGACTTCACTTCCGGAAAGGGTGCCCTTTGGAGAGGCAGTGTTTTTTAGCCTCCGGAAGTCAATGAAATGCTTCTTACATTTCGATATAATTGAATCGATGTATCCAATAAAAACAAAAGAGACATCTTCAAACTAAACTATTTGACCTCATTGCCTTCTGATTTCAGTCTAAACCTGGAGCCGTGCACCGTGGAGGTGGATATCTCCATACTGGACCGGCTGTGCGCCCTGCTGAACCCCCCGCCGCTGTGCCCCCGGGCAGCTCCCCCCGGAGGGGCTGCCCAACCCCGACAAGGGGACTCCAACTGCCAGTTCAGGATACAGTCCCCGCAAGTGTGCGTCAGACTGAGGTAAAGGAATGGAGGATATCTAAATGTCTACGTGTAAACTGGTTATGTAAAGTTATTTTGAAAATTTGTACTTTATGCAAGCAGCTATCCAATCAGCCAACTAGTTTGAGCAAGTTTTGAGAAAAAGGACTGAAAGTTAAGTCGCCGATTGTGTAAGAGACGTGTTTTAGTTTTCAATTTTCCCTGTTAAATTAGGATTTATCTGATTACCCGATTTTGTTCTCTCGCCCCTTGTCTGCCAACTATTTTAGTAACTAACTAACTAAGGAGGAGCTGCAGTCCTTGGTCACTAAGGTTTTCAATGTGTGCAAGGAGAGTGATTTGTTAATGAATGTGGAAAAGTCAAATGTGATGGTTTTTGAAAGAAATGTGAATATGACCGTATGTAATATTATAGTAAATGGAGACAGATTGAAGCATGTTGAAGAATTTGTATATTGGGGAAGTATGATTACAAGAGACGGAAATGTAGATAAGGACATTCAGAGAAGGGTTAGTGCCAAAACCAGAGTTATGGTGCCTTGAAATCGACAGTGGCAAATAAGGACTTATCGAAAGAAGCAAAATTGGCAGTACACAACGGAGTTCTGGTACCAACCCTTATGTATGGTAGTGAAGCGTGGTGTTGGAAAAAGAAGAATGAAAGTAGACTGAATGCTGTTGAAATGCGATCTCTCAGGCGAATGTGTGGTAAGACTATGTATGATAGGTGTACAAATGTCGAAATTAGTGATAAGCATTATCGACAAAATTAAGAAAGGGCTTTTACGATGGTTCGGTCATGTGGAGCGAATGAGTGATGAAAGAACGGCTAAAAGAAGTTTAAATGCAAGTGTGCCTGGATGTAGAAGCCGTGGAAGGCCGAGAAAGACATGGTATGATCAAGTAAAACAAGTACTTGAAAGTGGTCATGTGAAAAGTCGGAATAATCGGCGTATGTGCATGAGAAGATGTATGAATGTAGTGGAAGCAAAGAAAGTCTGTCTGGACAGAGTGGTATGGCGTTCTATCCTCTCTGCCTACCGCTACGGGGAAATGGCGTTAGTTAGTTAGTTAACAAACTAACTACCCATCACGCCATTTCTCCGTAGGTGTAGGCAGAGAGGATAGTCGCTTCTCGACCTTCCTCGACTTCTACAATCAGACACGCTCGCATCGTAAATCATTTTAGCCGTTCTTTTATCATTCATTAGCTCCACATGATCGAACTATCGTAAAAGACCTTCCTTAATTTCGTCGATAATGCTTATCTCAGCCTTGCATTCTGCTCTAATTTCAGCATTAGGGCACCTATCATACATGGCCAATTATTTTCACCTCAAAATGGGGTGATCATTTTGAGATGCACATATCTATTTATTGATCAGAATACTTTAAACGTGTAACTATCTTGCGGTGATCTATTGAGAATGTAGAGACTAAGGTGATGTTTGGGTCAGGTTCCCAGTGGCAGACCTGCGGCCGCCCCACGACATGTCTCGAGCCCCGTGGTGGCAGCGCAGCGTGCGCCGCGACCTGCTGCTCGGCCGCCTGGCGGACGCCTCCCTCCGCGTGCAGGCCGCCTCCTACGAGCTGCGCTGCCGCCAGCTGAGCCTCTACTACTCGGTAAACACATCACATCATATAATAAGGATTTTGTTACCATAGTTTTATTTAATATATCTAAACTCTAAACAATTGTTGAAAAATAAAGTCATTTTGGCACTGGAGCAGGAGTAATTTAATATATTTATTTGTTTTCTAATTCCACAACAATTTCTTTTTATAATTTTATCCATTTTCCTTATATTTTTCATTTTTTATGGGCTTTCTTTCTAACCTTTTTGTATATTCCCTAATATTCTTTTTCAAACATCCTTCTATTCCTCCTCATCTTCCTTTTCCATCCTTTCTTATTATTTTAGGCACTGTGTATGTGCGTATACAGGGTTAATTTTTAGTCAGTTAACAAAAAAAAACCCTGAATTCAGTATCGTTAATAGAACCCATTTCAATTCAAAAACATGTACTTTCTCAAATAAAAAAAAATAAAAGTGCACCCAAATGATTCCGCAGAAACAGTAGAAGACTTGGCCACCCTAGGCGGAGCCTCCGTCCGCCCCCCCCCGCACTTACCCTTATGCGCCGCGCATGAACTCAGATGACCAGCTGTGAGTAGGGTGTGCGTAATTTGTAAAAATATTAGGAATAAAAGTAATAAAAAGTACATTCATAGATGTCACTATATATCTCTTCGCACTAGTTTTTGATCGTTGCATTGATTTTTCGTAAATATAGTGTTTTCGTGCTGTTTGGTGATCCAAATATTGTGGAAGTGTTAAAAGTGGTTACGACTAGTGGTGTTGATGAACGCAGTTTCTCAAGCGAGTTTATAACGTATTAAAAAAGAATTTATTAGTACACAGTTATTAGTATTGTGACATTATCATATATTAATTTTATACAGGACCCTGGTGGTACCTGTATTACCGACAATCTTATTTTACCTGAGACACAAACCATACCATTAGCATTAATTTAATTTATTAATTACTTTTTCTCTACAATAGAGGGCAGTAATAAAAATAATGACAGATCCTCACACATTCATAAATCAAACGAAATTGATAATAGAAGAAATGATTACTGCGGCAAATGATCCATCAAAAAAAATTAAAGAAATGCAAAGTATTGTTAATATTAACGCAAACAAGATTCTGGCTTTGTTGGGCCATATAGCCATTGAAATAGGTGAAAAGAATATAAAAATTGAAAACCTCTATGGAAATAAAAATCTTAAGGAAAATACATATGCTAACCTTACTGCTGGAATATCTAATAAAAAGTTATTTGAAAAAAACGTAAGCCGTGAAAAAGAATTCAACGTTATCATAACACCTAATAAGCCTGAGGGAAATGTTGACACATTATTAACGAAAATTAAGGAAAAGTTAAATGTTGCTAAACACGGTATGCAAATAAATGGAATAAAAAATATCTCCAAAAATAGGATACTTATCAGATGTAATACAAAGAAAGACGCTGTTAATCTAACTAACTTAATATCTAGAAAAATGGATGACGTTGACGCAAGGGAATTAAAGAAAAAGAAACCGACAGTTATTTTTAAAGGAATAGCTAATGACTATGTCAGGGAAAATCTGGAATCTGACTTACTTGTCCAAAATGATGATATTAAGCTTGCAATGGAACACAAGGATAAATATATTGAAATTAAAAAAGTTATAAAAAATAAATACAGTGCAACTTCCAACTATATATTATTGAAATGGATTCCCTAACCAGAAGAATTTTAATGTGCAAGGGTGCTGTGTATCTTGGCTACCAAAGAATTCATGTGGAAGATGCGAATCCACTAATGCAATGCTACCACTGTCTGGGCTTCCATCACACTGCTGCTAGATGCCTGCTGAAAGAATCATCAAAACCAAAGTGCTCTCACTGTGGAGAAGACCACACATTGAGTGAATGTCCGAACCAGCAAAAAAGTCCCAAATGTGCCAATTGTACTAAAAATTCAATTGATAAAGATAGATTAGTAACTGTTAGTCACAAAGCAAACGACAAGAATTGCCCAATCTATAAAAAAATGTTAACAATAGCCTTACAAAAAATAGACTTTTAATTATGAGTTTTGAAATTTTAGATAAAAATGAAATAAAGTATGATAGATGTAAAAAAATAGAGGACTGGGTTTTGAATTGTGTAACTTCGGAAAATGTTTGTTTGACGTGTGTTCATGTTAATGTTAGATCTATTACTAAGTATTGGGACTTGGTACTTATTCAGTTGAATAAGTGTTGGGATAAAGTGGATGTGTTAATGCTGTGTGAAACTTCAATTAGAAATAATTTAACAGATATGTATACTATTCCGGGATACAAATCCTATAATTACTGTCGTTCAAACAAATCTGGAGGAGGTATCATGCTGTTCATAAAAGAAGAGTTGGATTTTATTCCTACTTTAATTAATTCTACTAATTTTGAAAATATTTTTGGAACAATTACATTAAAAAACAACACAAAATTAAATATTTTAGCTATATATCGCCCCCCTAATTTAAATAAAACCTCTTTTCTTAGTGAATTATCCGCTATGTTTGAAGGAAATAATATTCAAAAGGAGAATGTTGTGTTTTTAGGCGATATGAATCTGAATTTACTAAGTAAACAGGATCCGATAATAATTTCGTATGAAAATCTACTTGCTAGTAACTACTTCGTTAAATGTATAAATGATATCACTAGAGAGGCCACGGTAGCCGGAAGAGTGACTAAATCCTGTATTGACCACATCTTTGTAAAATCAATAAATACATGCAATATTTTTGCTTGTGTAGCTGAAAATATTATTGCAGATCACTATGTCAGTGCTGTCAGTATTCAGTATACCAATAACAACAAATGTAAATTGAAAACTAGTGAAAAGGTTACCTTTTTAGCACAGAAATATATATTGATATGGAAATTAAAAAGTGTAATTGGGATTCGCTTATTGAGGAATCCGATTGTAATGTTGTATATAATAAACTAAGCATGTATTTTAACGATATTTACAATAAATGTAGAATTACTAAACATTTTCAAATAAGGAAACGTCCATTTGCTATAAACGAATGGGTAAGTGAGGATCTTATTAAAAATATTAATTTAAGAGATTCACTGTATAAAAGATGGAAAAGTACTCCTACTAATAATATATATGAAAAAGAATATAAATCTTTAAGAAACAAAGTAACCAAATCAATAAAAACTCATAAAGCTAATTATTATAATGATAAGTTTAAAAATTGTTATAAGGACACTAAAAAAACGTGGGAAGAAATTAACAACTTACTTGGTAATAATAGTAAAAAAAATTGTGATGAGGTAATTTCAAAATATATATGTTAAAAAATAACTCAGTAGAAGATGTAACTAATAATTTTGTAAATTATTTTAGTGAAAATGTCTCAAATATCACTCATACTTGTAATCATAAAGCTATTAATATTCCGAGGTAGAAACCTCCCAGTGCATGTTGCTGCCGAGGGCTAAACTTTCAGAAGTAACTGACATTGTAAAAAAAATTTAAAAATAGTAAGACAGCGGGTATTGATAACATCAGAATGTCGGATTTGAAAAAACACATTAATTTATTGGGACCAGTGATAACGCATTTGGTTAATACTATCTTATATAATGCAGAATTACCTGAAAATCTTAAATGCAGTGTAGTCAGACCAATATATAAAGGTGGTAGTCATGCTGAAATTGGTAACTATAGACCTATAAGTATTTTGCCCGCATTTGAAAAAATTGTAGAAAAGTATATTTCCATCAAATTTATTAAATACTTGGAAAATTTTTCATTAATTGATCCTAATCAATATGGATTTCAAAAGAAAAAAAGCACAGAACTGCTTTTGCAAAATTTCTCAAATAGTGTAAATAATGATCTAAATAATAAGAGACATGTTCTTGTACTTTTTGTAGATAATTCCAAGGCCTTTGACACAATTAACCATAAAAAACTAATAGAGATACTGTATGATATAGGAATTAGAGGAAATTTACTTGGGTTTTTTGAAAATTACTTATCAAATAGAAAAATTTGTGTAAAAATATCTGATCAACTAAGTGAAATTAAACTTGTAACTACTGGGGTACCTCAGGGATCAATATTAGGGCCTACTTTATATATTTGTATGTAACCAATATGAATAAATTATTTGTAAATTCTAAACATTTTGTTTACGCTGATGACACTGCATTAGTGATGTCTCATCAAGACTTAAAAAAGGCTGAAGAACTATTGCAGAAAGATTTTACATCATTACTAAGATGGTCACATGATGTAGGTCTGATTATTAATGCAAAAAAAACTAAATTACTCCATATAAGATCGCCAAATATTAAATTTGAAACGAAACCATGTATTATTTCTCATAATTTCAACTGCATACACCAGAATATACTACAACCATGTAAATGTGATAGATTAGAAAATATTAATGAATTTGTTTATTTAGGATTAACTATTGACTGTCATTTTAAATGGGATGTACATATTCAAAAGCTATGCAATAGACTTAGATCAGTTGTAGGTAAAATGTACATATTGAAATATCATGTCCCTGCTAGTACTTTAAGAATAATATATTTGTCACTGGCCGAATCAATTATAAGATATGCTATAACTTCTTGGGCTTTTTCGTGTGATTCCAATATTAAATTCGTTCAAAATTTACAAAATTCGATGGTTAAATTATTAATTAAAAAACATCTATACTATCAGAGACACGATGTTTCGATATCCTTATTATATAAGTCTGTAAATATTTTATCTGTTAAGGCGTTATTATGGTCCAAACTAATATCTCAGCACGCATCTCTCTCTGAGTATAAAAACAGACCGGTGCATGTTTACAATACTCGTTTTACGAGTGCTGAAGGATTAGTTCTCCCTAAAATATAATAACAAGTATGTAAGAGAACACTTCAGTACAGTATACCAAAAATCTGTAACATGCTACCAAGAAGTATTAAAAAAATCATTAATTTTTCAAGCTTAAAAGAGAGACGCGTGCTGAGAACTTGGTTGCTAGAGCGCGAATTATTATATTGAGTTTTAGAATTGTATTTTTATTTATATGTATTTTAATTTTTTTTTGTGCGCTTGGGTATGTATAGTGTAGTTTTATTTTTAGTTGAATTTGTATTTATGCACCTACTGACGAGTTGCAGTAGGCAACTCAGTAGGACATCTTTTGTTTTCTTTTATGTATAAACTCTGTAACGACTGTGTTGGTTCCCTTCCTTCATGTAAACACCTTCCTAATGTAGACATAGAGTGCTCGTTACTTTGTATAATTCAGTTTAAATGTAATCTATTTTCGTTTTCCAGGAATGTGAAGGCGAGAATGAAATTCACCTTGGGACTGCCGAAGGAAGTGAGAGTACTTCTGGAGAAATCACTCCCGACTGGCCGATGTAAGTTTTACATAGATAGGCTATTTTCTTCCGTTTCTTGTCATGTCCAATCTCAACTTGTTAGAGGGAAACAGAATGATTAAAATGTATTAGATAGTGAAAGATAGATACAGTTGTCTTTGTTTCACTGCGAAATACTAATGGAACAATTTTGACAGTTCTCTTTGAACGTTAATTTAACATGTCTCTGTGTTAAACCTAGTTACTAACATATGTTTTCACATTCAGAAAAGCATTTTTTAGTTGTGATTGAATGATTTCCTATTGGTTGCAGGGTGACCATCGGGAGCATGGGCGTGGAGCAGATGCAGTCTGGTATGCTGGAGTCCTGGGCCGAGGGGGGCACCATGGGGCAGTCCTCCGCCATGCTGGCCGAGCAGCTGGGCGCCCCGCCGGGCCCCTTCAGCCACAAGAGGACGGTGCACGAGAGCGACACCCCGCACGGGAAAGGAGACGAGGGTAATTGTGCACTATATCTATATCCACAGCTCAGTGCGTCTAATTTTCTTGAAGAGAAATTTGTATGAAAAGAGTTGTATCAATAATCCCAATACCAATCTACGGAGGCTTAACTGGAAGCTCTTTCGTCCCCAATTCCACCACTACCCCAAGAAAAACTTTCTTCCCAGTAGGGTGGTTTCAGACTGGAATAAATGGCCAAGCCGCCTGCCTATCATAAAATAACAATAAAAAGGAATTCTGAAATTCTTGGTACATTTCCAGACGATACTCTTAATTTAAGAAACATTCTACTGGAAATTGATCAAATAACATTTTACAGAAAATGTATTTAATTTTTTTTTGTTATGGGATACAATGTAGATGGATGTTTTATTACGACTGCATAGAAGTTAATCCCATTTTTAATTAGATTCATTTTCAGATAAAACAGAAGAGCTAGTGATTCCCGGTGATGCAGCGGAGATGGAGGAGTTTATTAAGTACTCCACCAAGAATTCTCTTCTCCAAATCCACTGCAATCTTCCTGTGGTCAGCCTTCAGCTCGGGTAAGTTAATATACTGACTTCATTTGTGTACTTATTTACAATACTTCATAATTATGTGATACAAAATTCCCCAAATTATTGAAAAATATGCCATATCACGGTAGATTAAAAGCACTAGGGCTTACATCATTGGAAGAGCGACGGAAGAGAGGGGATTTAATTTAAACTTACAAAATACTAAATGATTACTATGTTAGTTTGTACAAATTCAACGTATATTTCCAGTTCGAAACATCTGTATGAGGTTCTCTACAACCGGGTGAACTCAGACCTGCTTCTGTGGGAGGGCTCCGCCCCCCGCTCCGCCCCGCGGCCCCTGCCTGGGAACCCCCGGGGGGCCACCTTCTCCATGTGCAAGAGTGCCATCAACTACAGTAAGCTATCACTGCTATATCGCATTACGCTAGTAATGTCAGTAACACTTTGTAAAACATATCCTGTAAAAAAAGAAATCGTATACCACGGTTCAGCATGCCCTGTCACATAACCCGCAGCCATAAACTCGTAGTCCTCGATTTTCTCCCTGAAATTGACCTCTAGAGCAATGATTTTTTCACACATTTTCGATATCGTCCAGAAGAGTGTTTGTATCATCTTATTTTTTTACAAATAAAGTTACCTAGGCTTTTGTTTCTCTGTTGAGATGTCAATAATGAAAATCTTTTTGTTTTAAATAACAAACAGTGTAGTTTAAGTTAGTTAAATTGATTATTTCATCCCATGTTCGTACTGAAACAAACAGGACCTATACATTATTTTGTTGATTGATTCGGCATTCACTTTAAAACACTTCATAATGAATTATGATTAAATAAAACAATGTTATAGTATTGCATAACATCGTTTCATTTAATCATAATTCAGGTCCTATACAAATCGTAGTCTTTCTGTACAATCAAAAATATGTTTCTATTTTATCAAATAATAAAAAAATTTCCTACCTAGATTCAGATTCCGAGTCGACGACGTCCTCCGAGGACGGCAGCAATGTGTTCTACTCCATATACGAGCAGAAAGGGAGACAGCAACAGAAAGTCAAGTCCTCCAGCAAGGCTCTGGACATGAAAGAGGGAGCGGGAGCAATCAACAATATCTGTTTCAACCTGAACATTGGGAAGGGCCTCCTCACTCTGCACACTCCTGTTAGGGTATGTTCTATTATTTTCTATTCTTCGCTTTTAATTTCACTCTCTTCCAAATAATTTTGTTGTACCACAGGGCAGCGTTCTAGGACTCATCTTTTTCAGTACAAATATATTTATTTTGCATTTCCAGGATTCCCAGAACAAGGTGGTGCCTGGGCAGCAGGGGGAGGCAGCCCTCACGGTGGGGTCCCTGGCTCTGTGCCACGTGGGGGGCGTAGGGGGCAACCCCAAGAGGGCTCTGGTCTCCGTGCAGGCTAGCCACGCCCTACTTCACCACTGTGGTAAGTTTTTTTCATTTTTACTCTCTCATGTTTAATATTTAATATGGGCATTTAATATGAATGATCTTTCATGTAATGCTCTCTCTCAAGCGAATGTGTGATAAAACTATTAGAGCAGAATGCAAGGCTGAGATAAACAAAATGAAGATAGGTTATTTACCTGAGCGTACTTGAGTGTAGAAGCCAAGAAAGGCGAAGAAAGACATAGCTCTATGAGGGTATCCATAGTTTTGTCTAAGCTTTAATTAATATTTTAGTATAAAAACAAATTTGTATGCGTTATGGACTTTGTAAAAAAATAAGTGCTCGATGGTGGATATGTTAAGTTATTGTATGTAGGTTGTAATTGACAAAAAATAATCTCTCTTAGGACTAGTCCCCATGCCTCAGGAGAGGGGCGCCCCCCGCCCTTACGGCTCCCCGGCCCCTGCCTACCTGCGGAGTTGCGTGGGACCCTCCAGTACGGGGACCCGCGTGAGGGACGCGCCCCCCGGGGGGCACAGGGACCTGCTCAGTGTGGCCGTCAGCGTCCAGCCCAGTAGAGACTACCCTAACTTCAAGGTAACGAGAGCACCTCTATATAAATTATAGATAAATCAATTGATTTGCAGGAGAAATGTATGAAATTCACCTTACTCTGTGGTTGCCTGCCAACTGTTTAAAGTCTAGTGGTGTCTGATTGAAATGCAATGTATTGAAAAAGATGAGTCCTAGAACGCTGCCCAGTGGTACACTGTAATAATTTGGATCATAACCAAATTTAAAGCGAAGATGGGCGGCACCTTCTAGTGCGCATAATCCTAACTCTTTACTAAATTTTCTTGTTTGCAGACTATTCGTGTAGCCGTGGGAGTGACCCAATGCACCCTCCGCCACACCATTATCCAGTAACGTGGTTGCGCAGAGCAGCGCCTCCAGCCTGCGGTTCATCGCCGAGGACTGCGGCCTGTTCCTGGCCGAGGGACACAGCGAGGCCCCCGTGGACCTGAAGAGGGACTACGTCGCTGTCGTGGACCTCGGCCTCTTTGAGCTGTCCCTCAGGCTCAATGATATGGTGAGACCAATATGGATACATCTCTATTCCTGTACACAAATGCATTACTAAATAAGTGAAGAAAGTGACATTTGCCTTTTAAACGTCATTGTGATTCAAATCAAAATATTTTTGGGACAGATTCAGAGAATTTCGCCTGAATTTGCAAACTTTGTCTCAAAATGTTAATTTACCTATAGTTTTCTGTATTACCTTGTTGCAGGATATCTCCACGGCTCCCAGGGTGGACCTGCGCGCCTCCAACAACCTGGTCAGCGTGCGCACGTGCTCCGACTCCTTCGGGGCGCTGTGCCGCCTCACGCACTACCTGGCGGCGGACGGGGACCTGCCCAGCGAGGGGGACTCGGACAGCCTGCCCATGGACGCCTCCACCCAGGACCTGCTAATTGGCAAGTACTTCACCATGCAGATCATGGCTTCAAGGATAGACGACGGTTTTGTAAGAAGGGAAAAATTGGACAGAACATTCTGGACACGATACATCGAAATTTCTAGTATTTTCCGGGCTGACAAAAGAGAGGGGATTTAAATGATTACTACGACTGCCCCCTTCACGAGATGTGTCAACTAAATCCCAACACCAACCTACGGGGCCACAACTGGAAGCTCTATCCTCCCCAATTCCACCTCAACCCAAGAAAAACTTCCTTCCCAGTAGGGTGGTTTCAGACTGGAACCAATTGCCAGGACTAGTTGTCCACTCCAACCAGTTCAAAAACCGTTTAGATGCAGAAAGCAGACAAGAAGCAGTACAAAAGATATAGGCGCACCAGCAAAAGCTGCCTGCCTATAACAATTATCTAGGGCCTTTTATATGTGTTTTTTATATAGTGGAAACATCTAATAAGCTTCATAACATAATTCTAACTTTTCTGGGACTTGTTACAATATTTATGAACGGTGTTTTCCAGGAGTTTCTGATCGCCAGGAAGACATTCGCGACCTCTCCAAGAGCCAAGTTCAGCAGGTGAATGATCTGATGGCGGAAGCTATGAAGGAGAGCGTCAGTTCTAGTGGTAAGTTCAATATAAAATAATGTACACAATAACTCTCTCGAGAAACATCGCCTTGTGAGTAAAAATAAATGGGTAAGGTTCTTGAAAGCAATGGACTTATAACCTAAAATTTTGTGAGAATTCAGAAAAATAATTCATAAAAATGTTATACACAGTACATTAGAATAAAAAGTATTATAGATCCTAATAATCTCTATCTCTCCAGCTTCAAACCAAGAAAAGCCCGAAGACCCAGAAGGCGTAGAAGTGTTCTTCTTCCCGGACGAGTCAGGGGCGCAGCGCGGCCCGTCGGCCACGTCCTCGTCCACCGACCTCACGGGGGCCAACTTCGCGGGCTGCGAGCCCACCTCGGGCGAGTTCCTGAGCGACGAGGCCGAGCCCCCCGAGCCCAGCGCGCTCGTGGCCCGCGAGCTCGGGGACTACAGCCACAGGAAGGGGGAAGCCACCAGCGTAGTCAAAACAAGAGTAAGTGGAATTTTGCATAACACCTTTGTGGCGGTGCTTAAACATCCTCAACATTGCATTCAATTTACTCCGCCATCTTTTATGTTTGAAATAATCCAATAGGAAAAGAAGACTACATTTACTGAACAGTATTTCCAAGTATCTCTAAAGATATAGGGATAGGGCACTAGCATATGGTACGTGTGCCAACTTTCTCGAGAAGCTGGTATATTCTAACCAATCAAATCATTCATTTTTCAAGTGCCACAAATATACAACGTGTCGTCAATGCGAAAAGGGCTCTTGTTTTTGTTGTTCATACAAATAAAAAAAAATCGACAGCTGTACTTTAATTTATCTTTTTTTAAATTTATTTACACCCCCATTCCAAGTTTTTTTACAATAAGTTTATGACCTGACTCGGTATGGTGCTATCAAGTGTTTTTTTTTTCACCAAAAACATTTTTTTAATGCAAAATATTCGCTAAAACATCACACTAATTTTTCTCCATACTAAATTTTCGCATTCCGACAAGAACTTTAATTGGTGGAAAAGAACTCTATGACCCCCAGTTTTTTGTAGTAAATCGAAAGTAGACAAAATTTCCATTTATATTTTTTTAGATGTTCTTTCATCATCCATTCGCTCTACATGACCGAACCAACGTAAAAGACCTTTCTTAATTTTGTCGATAATGCTTATCTCAGCCTTGCATTCTGCTCTAATTTCAACATTAGTGCACCTATCATACATAGTTTTACCACACATTCGCCTGAGAGATCGCATTTCAACTGCATTCAATTTACTTTCATCCTTATTTTTCCAACTCCATGCTTCGCCATTGTGCACTGCCAATTTAGCCTCTTTTGATAAGCACTTATTAGATACTACCGACTTTAAGGCACCATTAATTCTGTTACCGGCACTAACCCTCCTTTCAATGTCCTTGTCCATATTTCCATCCCTAGTGAACATGCTTCCCAGATATACAAATTCTTCCACTTGTTTCAAGCTATCGCCATTTACTACGATCTTACACTTAGTCATATTCACATTTCTTTCAAAAACCATCACATTCGACTTTTCCACATTCATTAATAGATCACTCTCCTTGCACACATCGTAAACCTTTGTAACCAAGGACTGCAATTCTTCTTCGCTCTCAGCAAGAAGCACTGCGTCATCGGCGTACAAAAGGCAACTAACAATCATACCACTCATTCTCGCGCCCACGCCCATATTTTTCAACTCTTTCATACATTTATCCATGTATATGTTAAACAACCATGGTGACATCACACATCCCTGTTTGACTCCTTTAGGGATGTCAAACCACGACGTGAATGACCCATTTACCCTTACACACGCTACACTGTCTTTGTACAAGGAAGCAATAGCGCGGACAAGGTTATCGTTCACTCCATACTCAGATAAGGCCATCCATAGCTTATTCCTATCAACACGATCAAATGCTTTTTGCAAGTCAACAAAAGCGCAGAAAAGCTTCCGGTTTTTTGCCAAAAACTTCTCCGACAAATTGCGTAACGCAAATATTTGATCCATACATCCTCTGCCATTCATAAATCCACTCTGAACATCCCATATTTTATCCTTAGTCACATTTCTTACTCTCTCAATCAATATTCTTCCATACATTTTGCCAACAGCGCTTAAAAGACTGATAGCTCTGTAATTCCCGCACTCAACCTTGGAACCCTTTCCCTTGTATAAAGGCATAACCACAGCTCTCCTCCAATCAAGTGGAGTGCTGTGCTCCCTTAGACACAAGTTAAAAAGTTTATGTAGCCATGTGAGAATTATTATTTTGCCACCCGACTTAATGAAACTCTGCTGCAACACTATCATAGCCTTGCGCTTTACCATTCCGCATACATTTGACAGCACTGATAATTTCTTTCATACTAATCGGGCTTTCTTCGTCATTTGCATTCAAACATGGCTCAGGTAATGTTGATACACCGCCCGAGTTACCAGTGTGTGATTCGTACACTTCCTCAAAGTTTTCCTTCCATCTGTCTTTTATACCAATCTCACTTGTTATCATTTTTCCATCCTTAGCCTTAACAACTGTCATACGTTTACTTTCACTACTATTTCGCGAGTTTTTCACCGCTTTCCAGAAAACTTTAATATTTTCGTGGAAATTATGGCTCATTTTCATTCCTTCCTCTTCATTCAATTTTCTCTTTCGTTCACGCACACCCTGTTTGACCTTCTTCTTACATTCACTATACACACTTTTGGCAAAAACATATTCACTCGTATTCCGTTTATTGACAGCAAGCAAATTTATCCACGCATCCATCCTTCTTTTCTTTTTTTTTTTTGACTTCGTCGTCCCACCACGCGTCACCATTCTTTCTCCCTATCGTTGTCACACCGCACACTTCTTTCGCCGCCTCACACATACTTGATTTCAAACATTCCCACATATCATTTATACTCAAACATTCTACGTCTTCCTCGTTCAGTCTACGACTCACCGATCTTTCAAAATTATGTCTTATGTCAGTATTTTGCAGTTTTTCAACTTTGACCCTAGATGGAGCCTGCACTTTGCGTGTTTTGGACCGCCATCCCTTAAACAGAATCACCCTTGATACCACCAAGAAGTGATCTGATTCCATCTCAGCCCCTCTGTACACACGGGTGTCAGCAGTTACAGACTTCAATCTAGAGTCAATGATGACATAGTCGATAATGGATCTTTCATTACCTCTCTCCCATGTATACTGGTGGATTCCCTTATGGTCGAAGAACGTATTCGATACAAAGAGATTCCATTCCAGGCATACCTCAATCAGTCTTCTTCTTCCATTATCATTCACTCTTACATCTCCAAACATACCTAGGGCTGACTCTAGCCCCTCTCTTCTTACTCCCACCCATCCATTTAGGTGTTAATAGTACTCTTTATTAGGTATTTTTTATACAAATTATCATGAATGTTGTTGAAAGTAATAAGTAAACATGTTTACAAAAAGAAAATGGCATACCAAAGTGAGGCAATCATAAATATAGAAGTGTAAAAAGCCTTGATTTTATGTGTTATCCTAGAACCGAGCTAGTTCAGGGGAGAACACGGACGATGAGTTCTGCATCCTGGGGGAGGAGATCCTCCCGGGCCGGGGGCCGAGCCCGAGGTGCGCTGGCTGACGAGCGAGCCGCCTCACATCATCGAGAACCACTTCAGCGTGCCGCTCGGCAAGACCGACCTGCTTAAGCCGCCCAAGAACTTCCCCATGGCTGTGCTGAGGTAATAATCACCTCAAATATAATCCAAGAAAACAATTTCACTTGTTTATATTACCAAATAATTGTTTTTGCCTGCAAATCCGAAATGGCAAGCATACTGACCAGAATTCAACAGCTCTTGATTCATGTGACGGAAATAGATAGTTTAGTAAAAACAAAAACAAAAAGGTATGTATTATTAAAATCTAAGATGGTTTTAATCAATTTAGAATATTGGTGGTGGATTTTATGAGTTTTAATGTGACACTTGTGATCATTAAGCCCTTAATGTGCAATATTTTCTCAGGTACACTCTCCGAGAGAGATGACTATCGTGTGGCACATGTACGGGGGGCATGACTTCGCCCCACCCCGGGACAAGAGCAAGGAGCCGGCCCCCCGCGGGGGGTCTGTGGGGCCCGCCAGAAAGGTCACCATCAATGACGATACTCAACACTCGCCTACTTTCATACACAGGTAATGTAAATACAGATGTAATATCGCTATTCAAATGTGAAGAGAATCGAATGAAGTTAGCAATTTTTCGTATTTGGAATTTTAGAAGCCATCTGAACTTTGGTGGGGCTCTGCAGTTTTGTGGGTCTTAGTAAAATTGTTTTCTTTTGGCAGAGGGGAACGCGATCCTTACAGCGTGATTCCCCAATCTCCCGGGCGGGCCAACTCCTGGGGGGTCTCCTACAACAAGGGCAGTGACAGCGTGCACACCAAGGGTGCTGGGGGCGGGGGTGCAGGGGCGCACCTCCCGAGCAGGGGGCGGAGACACAACGTCCTCATGGAGCTGCAGCTCAACAAGGTGAGGCCCATTGTGTAGTGCCTCCATCTCGTGCCGCACAATTATCTTTGATTATGTAAAGTATAATGGATTTCAAGGTCTATGCATCCCACAAAACATTTTGAGAAACAAGACTGTAAAATGAGCGTATGTTGTCATTTGGTACTGGTGTTGCCAATCGGAAAACTGCAGTGTGGCAATATTAAAAATGATGTAATTCCCAATCGACAGGAAAAGAGCATATACTAATTTATAACGTTTAGAGAATTTTATTCGGAATATTTCCACTGGTAGTTCACCTTGGCAGCGGCCTGTATTATATTGTAATATATTGTATCTGCGCAGGTGAGGTTCCTGCACGAGACGTACCCCGCGGGAGCTCGGGAGGCGTCCCGCCAGGTGCTGATCATCTCCTCCGTGGAGGTCCGCGACCGCCTGGAGTCCAGCCAGATCAACAAGTTCCTCTACCAGTTCACCTCGGAGCAGCGACCCAAGAGAAAACACGCTAACATGGTAATCTATTTCACTTGCCCAAGTTCTTTGTATTTATTTATGATCTAGTCATTTTATTGGCTTTAGTGGTGGTCTAGTCATTCTTACTTCTTGCTTCGACTGCACAGATCCAACTCGCATTCTTTTTTCTAAGATCTCATATCAAAATTTAATTAGTGATATAAAGGATGGAATTAACAGTTTAATAAAGGATTTCCGAGTGAAGTAGGCGCAACAGGCCAGGCAATTATAGAGTCCAGCGTCTTAGCCATTACTATTTTACCGCCATTTTACCACCTTACTCCATTTTGTGCGCGCCGGTAACTTGTTACAAGTATACGCCTCCTAGTTGTTCAGCTAACCTTGCGATACCGGTTGTGTTTGAGCGCAAACTTATTATAACCTACATATTGTCTCCTGCGCTTAAATATTCAGATTTCCCAACACGTACACCACACTCCACACACATACCACAACACAACATACACATGACATAACATAATCACTTTTATATACTATTGTTTTTGCTCACTTCATGTCTTCAGAAATTTGTCTTGTACATTGTTTTGTCCACGTAATTGGTGTTATGTTGTATATATTACCTTAAATTGATCTTAGTTCATTGTACCTAACATATCACTGTGTGCACAACATTAAAAGTTTCAACTGATGAATTCCAGAGGGATCTCTGGGTTCCGGGCAGTGGGGGTCTAGCCAGTCTCTGCACAGCGTGGGGGGCTCCCCGCGCCACCCGCCCGCGCCCCCCGTCATGGGGCTCGGCCCCCGGGAGCCCGACGTCATGGCCACCAGCGACTGCCCCAGCGAGGATGACATTTCCATGAGAGATGATGGTATATTCTCGTATCTCACTATACTGCTACTCTCCCTTATCCGCATCCAATGGGGCATAGGGCACTGCATTGGCATACCAATCAGTGCAGTGCTGAGAATCTTGATCATTTGTTACACGAAGGCAAGATGGTCAATCGTACGCTTCAACGCCAGTCCTAGGTACCACATATGAGAAAATCACAATCAAATAAATCTTTCATATTAACTGCCTGTTTTAAATATTTTGTATGAACTACTGATATAGCATAATACGTAATACAGCAACCTGATTACTGATACAGCATAACTTGGTGGGCTCTGTAGCTTAATGGCTAAGATGCTGGTCCCACAATACGGAGGTTCCGGGTTCGATTCCCGGTGAGAACACATAAATTAAATGCGATTTTTCTCAAGCCTGGGTGTTTGTGTCGTTGTTCCCCTCTGTTATTGGGCCTCCTGGCCTGTTGAGGTGGTTAAAATAAAAAAAACAAATAATAATATTGCATTTTGTACTTATGGATGGATAATCACTTTGTTTGTACTAACTTTCCTCAGACGATGGCAACCCGATGCTGCGGTCTTACGAGGCGGAGAAGCTGGTCTCCGACAACCTGATCCTGCTGGAGGAGGACTGGCGGGGGGGCGCGGGGGGCGGCGGGCGCGGGGGCAGCGCGGGGCGCCGCAGCTCCGGCAGCCTGCCCCGGGCCACGCCCGAGCCCTCAGACGACGCCCCAGTGTACTTCAGGTAGGGATAGGAAACGGCTTCTCCATTCAAGCATACAAAACAAGTATTTTGCATGACGAGGGGACTAATTTGAAAAATTCAGTACCCCTCAAGGAGGTTGAACTATAATGATAAGAATATGGCGGCAAAATAACCTGAAATAGTTGACGCTTATATTAATTTATCAAAGAAAAATATTTGAATATCGCATAAATACCTAGACCTAATAGCAGATTAATTCATCTCTTTTCTTTACCACCACAAAGATCGAATCTGGGTAAAAATGAAACGATTTATCGATTATGCACGTCATATAATAAGGAATTCGTTAGTATAGATTTATTTAATATTTCTAAACAAAGGTTTAAAAATAAAGTAATGTTGGCGCTGGAGCAGGAGTAGTTTAGATTTATTTATTTGTATTCTGATTCCACAGAAATTACTTTCAAAATTATATATTATGTTTCTTTTTTTTAAAATTTTTATGGGTTATGTTCAAACATCTTGAAATCCCCAATATTTTTTTCTTTATTATCCTCCTATTCTTCCTCATCCCTCTTTTCCCATCCCTTTTTATTACTTAGGCACTATGTATATGTGTATATACTTAACTGTTATTATTCAAAACCCGTTATTGGTCATGCAAGCAAATGTTCCAGATCTGATATTATTACACTTGTAACGACTGTGTTGGTTTTGTAAATAAATAAATAAATAAATAAAATAAAAAATAAATAAATATTAGCAGCGTAAAAATGTATGCAGTGCAGTCTAACTAATTTTAAATACATACATATGTTTCAGTTTAATTTCGAGCCATGGTTTTCTGAGAAATCGTTTATCTCTTTTCTGTTATATTTAAATCGTATTGCATAGAAAGAGAGGCTTTATGATTATCAAGTTGGTAGATTTAGTAAAATTTTACAATTTTAGTGTTCCATGCTTGGTTTTACTTTTAATTGTTACATGGGACCAAGTACGCGACACATTTCCTTTTAACGGCTCACAACTTTTTTATTTTGTTTACGGAAAAGTTAAATACAAATCATAGTGAAATTCAAACAATGAGATTGGGACTTATCCAGAGAATTATTCAATCTGGGTAGACTAATACCGAAAAAGTCCAGTTCCTGTTTTCCTGTTTGTTGTGAAAACCATAGTTTGTTCTGTGCTAATCAAGAGACAGCTCGTCATTATTTCTCTATCTACAGGCTAGAATATTTTTGTTTACTATGCCTGGTGATTGTTGCAGGAATGTGGTGTTTAGTCCAGAAGTGCCCATCCGACTAGACTACCAGGGCAAGCGGGTGGACCTCACGCACGGGCCCCTCGCCGGCCTCCTCATGGGGCTCGCCCAGCTCAACTGCTCCGAGCTGCGCCTCAAGAGGCTGTCCCACAGGTAACGTAATAACTTGCCATTATTAAATGCAACGAATTCTCACTGAATTTATTTTGTAGTTTCTTTTCACACCGCTAGAGTAAAAATATCTCACTGAATTGTTTGTCTTCTACAGGCACGGTTTGCTGGGAATAGACCGCCTAATACGCTGGGCACTTCAAGAATGGCTGGCTGACATCAAGAGGCACCAACTCCCAAGTTTACTTGGCGGAGTCGGTCCCATGCACTCCCTCCTACAACTTTGTAAGTTCGCACAGCCGTTTTATGTGTACTCAGAACTATTGTATTCTGGATTCAAACAGTTTAATGAACGACCTGAGAATTAATTATTTAATTAATGATAGGCATTTGTGTTAATGTATAATAAAAGAGATAAAGTGTAATTCATTGATGAATTATTATGAACTGTAGTGATAATTAGATAAAACTTTAACTTAAATGTGTTGCATTGTGTGTGTCCAGTCCAGGGTATCCGAGACCTCTTCTGGCTGCCCATAGAGCAGTACCAGCGGGACGGGCGGCTGGTGCGGGGGCTGCAGCGGGGCGCGTCCTCCTTCACCACCTCCACGGCCATGGCGGCGCTGGACATCACAGCTAGGATCATTCATCTCATACAGGTACGTCTAACATCACCGACACAGCTCTTAATAATTTGTATTTTTATAACCTCTCGTGGGATGTAACTTGCAGGCGACCGCGGAGACGGCGTATGACATGGTGTCCCCCACCCCGGGCTGCGCGGGGTGCGGCGCAGGCGGAGGGAGCGCGGCCCGCCAGCCGCAGGACGTGAGGGAGGGGTTCGCCAACGCCATTCACATCGTCAGAGAGGTGAGTCCACCCAAAGTGTATGTAGAGATGTATTGTGCAACATATTACTGGTGTTGTTACATGATCTCCCGGTTCGCAGGGCATTAACGAGACGGCTACGGCGCTGGCGCAGGTGGCGGTGTCGGAGCGTGCGGCGCGGGGCTACTCGGGCGCCGTGGGCGGCGTGCTGCGGCAGCTGCCCCCGACGGCGCTCACCCCCCTCCTGCTGGCCTCGGCTGCCGCGGGCACCGTGCTGGGCGGCGTGCGCGCCTCCCTGCAGGCCCCCGAGGAGCAGAGGGACAAGTGGAGGCACCACTAGGAGGGCGGGGCCTGCTCACCTCGGCCTCGGAACACTACTGCCGGTTATCTTTTGACTGTTTAAATCATATTGTTGCTTTCTCACAATGTACTCAGGGCCGTGACCTTTAAAATCGGAATATTTTTATACAACCACGAAAAAAAATTGTAGCTAAGCAATTTTTAGGACATTTTTCAAAGGTACTTGAAATACTTGGGACAAAAGACACATGTTTTTAACCTAAACATTTTGTAAACAGATACATGTTATAAGAAGATGCGTTGTCACCATGGTTCTCGGCTGTTCTCAATACGCAGTCCCCAGATTTCATCATCTTATTTTTAAAATAATTATTTTTTAGGAAATGCTTTATCAAAAACATAAAACGATTCCATTCTGTTAGATATCTAGAAACAGTGAAGAAATAATTGCTCTAGTGTTGAATTCCAGGGAGAAAATCAGAGACTACATGTGTATGGAGAGATGGAGCAGCCCACATGAGCGTGCGTCCTCTTAGAATTTTATGTATGTTATAAATTATAATCTGCCTTGTTGGCCTAAATTCTCTGCATGCCTACAGCACAAACATTTCGATACAGTTTCCATTCTTACAACCCTATGCCAGTGTAAGGGCCATAATTTGATTCATGACACAAGAAGATAGATTGTTACTATTATAAATAAGATAATATAATATGTGTAGGATTACTTTTTTGTGTTAAACAAGAGTATTCAATATTTTTTCTATTGATCCGACGAATCAAGTTGCAAAATTCAAAGCTCTTCCTAGTCAGAAGGTTTTGTTAGCTTATTGCTTATGATGTTAGGAAAATATTACTAACCATGAACCATATTATATTAAGAAATGTGTAGACTACATACTTTTACCTACATAAATATTTTGAATGCCTTTTTAATCATCAACAGTGCAAATTTTTACTGTTTAAATAACTATTATTATTATTATGTATAATTTTTACAGCGCCGTTTTCGTATAAATATATTATACCTCGAAGGCATATTATGGCAATCGGTGGTTGAATTCTGTGGTGTTAAATTTTATCAATCTGTAAATAGATATTATCGTAATTTAGGTACAAAAAAAATCAATTAACATGGACGTGATAAACATATCTCTAGATTTATGTTTCCCTCATTTACTGTCAAGTTTTGTGCTGGCTTCAAAACGTTATTTTGTTTCTTTAAAATAAAACAATGTTACTCAAAGAATTAAACTTCTTAATGTTTTTTACTTTACATAATACCTATGTACAATGATATTCCTGCTATGCATATTTTTTAATGATGTTTTTTTAACCATTTTCATGATTTGTACTTTTTTACCATTATTTTCATGCTGCGTGTACGAGTGATTTATCAAATACGATAGGTAGCTAAGATTTTACTGTAAAAAATGTTATAATATACAATATAGGTTTTATTAAAGACAATAGCTGTAAATATTCAACAACACAGGTTAGTTGACGGAACCAACAAACTTTTTAGGTTGTGTTGGAATAATTGATGAATTTCCTTTCAACAAAAACTCGGTAAATAATTTCTGCCCTAAAAAACATAATACGAATAAATATTTCTTTCTTTTCAAAAGGTTACAAAAACTGAATCACAAAATATTTATTTGTTGGTTATGTCAATAATTAACCTTTCCGTCTTCGATATGTATACATACCTAGTATTTTTAAGTAGTTTTATTTACATATTTTAAAATAGTGCCAATTTAGGTATGATAAAATGTAATATATGTATAAAGAAATCCTCGAGTATATAATACTCATTTAGTCTTTCTTTCAATAAATTAGAATGGCCAATGGCAGGATAATTTGAATAGTTCACAAAATTGACACCAGATTGGCGCTACTGTAAATGTAGATCTTTGTGTAGACCTTTAGTTTTATTAAATTTCTGTAAGTTCGAAGCGATTATTTTCGTAAATTCTCACATTTTTCAACTCATAACAATTCCTTCACTATGTGTTGTACCCATTGTACAAAAATACAAAATTGATACAAAAAGAAGAAAAATGTGGCTCATTAGAATACAATGAGATAAATTTAAACCCACACCTTATTGTATTATTTTTTTAACTCATTCAAGTCCAGCTGCTGTATTTATCAATCATTTATAACTTAAATTCAAAATCAACACACAACACAATCGTACTTAACGGCATTTGAGAGATGACAGGTCTACATCTACAATTAGCGTGCCTTGCTGCCATTAATGCGACTCCATTCTATGACTGCTGCATTTTTTAATATGTAAGAATGAAGAATATAAATTTGTGTTTTTAAAATCATTACACAATTTTAATTACAATCATTAAAATTGTGTCCAATTTATCTAAAAATGTAATCTTTTCACCAGGTTTCTTGAATTGGATAGGTGTTTAATTTTTTCATCTTGCTACTCCATTATTAAAATTCTATATACTTATTTTGTTAATATTTTGTGCTTTGATTTTTGTTTTAAATTTTTACCAACATTATGACTGTATTGTGTAGGTATGTAATCATCTTGAAAAATATATTTTTATACTTGTGCGTGCAATATTTATATAATAAAGAAATTTATTAAAAATGTTTGTTTTTTTTATTATTACTTAGTTTAATAAATTTTTTAAATTTAGGAATCTAGAAAAAGATCACAATAATTGCATCAATCAATTTAATCAAAATGACTTGAACCTGAGTCTTTCTGATTGCTATGTCCAGCAGTGGCTGATACGAGTATATCTAACTAACTAACCATCACGCCATTTCTCTGTCACACCACTGTCCGGCATACTTCTCTTGCTTCCTCCACATTCATACATTTTATAACATTTGTATAACTTCAAATCTCCCTAAAACATCCTCACGCGTGCGAAATGAAAAAAATGTGGAAAATTAAATTCAATGTAAATGGATGCTTCATTCACAGAGTGGTTTAGCAAAAACAAATATCTTTAGAATACAGAAAGTCTACACTCTAAGCAGACGATATGAGTAAATTCTACTACCACTACTCTCCCTTATCTGGTATTGGTATTCCAAGTGCAGTGAATCTTGACCATTCGTTACATGAAGGCAAGATGATCAGTCTTAAGCTATCTTTATATGGCGCAGTTTACTACACAGTTTTCTGTGCAGTCTGAAAACGGTCCCGTATAAAGGTAAAACTGCATGAAAAACTGTGTGCTAGTGTCAGATTTAAGCTGACATGACAGTCAATGTTTTTTATGTAAACGTTTAAATAGACATTGGTTTATTGTATGCTTTTAAATACGTAAAAAAACAATAACATATATACATAATTAGCTAAATATACAATTTCCTGAGAGCAAACATACGATAATAACTTACAATCGCGTTTCAAAAATACACATATTTAGCGTGTCTTTTGACAGAAGTTTGACAGACTGCACAGTTTTCTAACAACAAGAAACTGTGTAGTTTTCTGAACAAGAAACTGTCTCATATAAAGTGGGCATTACACTTTAGTGTCAGTCCAAGGTATGATGATATGAGTCGATTCTAGGGAGATTTAAAATTGTAAGTAGGAATTTTTGTGTTATGTAGTCTAATCTTCCTTTTTGGTGTGTTTCTCGGGGTACCTCTCGGACAGGAAGCTGCGGACCTCCCCGTACTCGGTGAGCATGTCCATGCGGACCTTCTTGTGGTTCCTCCTCTTCTCCAGCTTCTTCAGGTAGATGTTCCAGTGCGGCATCTTGGTGTAGAACGGCGGGGAACTTCCTCTTCTGCTGCATGACGCGGCCCTGGAGGGCGCAGCGGGTGAAGTCCAGGTCCTCGCTGCGGGGGATCTCGGCGCTGGTGCGGACCCGCTGCATCTAAATGGTTTTTAAACTGGTTGGTAATGAGTTACCTGCTGCAGTAGGCCGATGAAGAAGGCCTTGACAATGTGCTGGAGGTTGTGGGAGCCTTCCACCTTGGCGTGCAGGTCCCTGATACCGACTATCTTGCAGATCTCCCTGATGGCGCGGTGGCACTGCAGCCCATAGCCCTCCGCTTGCTTGTGGGCAAATATCTTCGTCTTACCAAACTGGGTGAAAAAGTCGTGGTAAACTGGAAAATAATCAAAATATACAAATGCTAATTTTACAAATCTTAATCAATGTTTCTTTCATTTATTCGTAGAAAAATTATGCATAGACTACTACATCGGTACACCAGTGAAGTGAATCTTAAACTTCTAGACTGCTGTCCAATTCGTCCTTTAGAATCCCGACAAGACTTTTCTTGTTATTACTCCAAGAACCAAAGATAATATCATCACCCTTCAGGCAAGTCACTAACATTGATTATCACTGTTTTGTGATAATCAATGTTTGTAATTTTTTGTGCTAAAAAAAGCAATCAAATCTTCACTTTTGCAGTGGTTTCTAAATACGTGGTAGTCTGCCTCTTAGTATAGCGATAGAGTATTTGGTTACCGTGCATGAGGTTCGGGTTCAATTCCCGTAGGGGGTCAATATGAAATATTTATTTGCATGTGATTTTCATATTAATATTTCATGTGTGACACCTTGGACTGGTACTGAAGCGTAAGACTGATCATCCTTCCTTCATGTAATAAAATGATCAAGATACTCTGCACTTGGTGTACCGATGCAGTTCCCTATGCACCATTGGGTGCGGATTAGGGAAAGTAGTAGTAGTAAATAAGTGGAGAAAGTGACGTTTGCCTGTTAAACTTTATATTATAACTTTTCCTATGAATTATGGTTGAAATAAAAATGTTCTTAAACCAGAGCAGTGAGTTTTGCCTGAACGATATAATGTGGGTGTGCTGACCAGTGTGATTATTGTAGAGATCCACCATGATGAGTTTCTGCGCCGCACGGTTCTTGGCCTTCCTCAGGGCTGCTGTCCCCATCCGCCCCTTCCCCACCGCAAACCCGGCGAGACCTTTCTTGTTACCGGTTACCACCTGCAACCAGACACAAATCAACTTCAAACGCCACTGAGAATGCGCTTCTTCAAAAGTGCTGAAGGATTGTACACCGCGTTTTGCGCTGACATTGTGACACTTTGGAGGGTTATTATGCATAGTTTTTTTTTTTAAAACACCTAATATATATTTTTTTAACGAAGCAATTCTTATTTCTAATTTTAGGTGTCCGTAATGACACAAGTGAACGAATAACATCTGACAACAGGGTCCAGTTAAGTTAGTATTGCATGTGACACTTTTTGTTAATACTTTTTTTAATAAGACATTAGAATTGCTGTATTTAAAAAACATTACTAGGATTTTTATTTTACTAACCATCGCAGACAATGTCCTTCTTCTTCCCAGTCCACCGCGCATGGTGAGGAGACTCTTAAACTCCAGAACTATGGTGTCGAAGCCTTCAAAGTTATCTGCAAAACCAAACACTCTTTAGTATTCACTCCATCCATAGAGTTTCTATGTGTTGGGGTTATAAACATTCTTTAAAATATTCATCCGTTCCCTTATCTGCACCTAATAGTGCATAGGTATTAATTACACCTATGCAGTGTATTTTGATGAGGGTAAATGATTGATCTTATGTTTCAGTGCTAGTCCATATAATCTGGAGAATATGCTTTGGCAACTGATTTTGGTGGTAATTTCGTGGTTGTAGTCTAGTGACAGTTGCGAACTCCGGATTTGAAGGTTCGAATCCCACTCCACCACAATTTGTTTCCTGCTTTCAGGCGCAGTTATTAGTAATTTCCGACTAAGCCAGCACGCATCTCTCTCTGAGTATAAACACAGACCGGTGCATGTTTACAATACACGTTTTACAAGTGCGAAAGGATTGGTTCTCCTTAAATATAATAACAAGTATGGTAAGAGAACACTTCAGTACATTATACCAAAAATTTGTAACATGCTACCAACAAGTATTAAAAAAATAATTAATTTTTCAAGCTTAAAAGAGAGACGCGTGCTGAGAACTTGGTTGCTAGAGCGCGATGTATTATATTGAGTTTAGAATTGTATTTTTATTTATATGTATTTTACAATTTTTTTTGCGCTAGAGTATGTATTGTGTACTTTTATTTTTAATTGAACATGTATTTATGCACCTACTGACGAGTTGCAGTAGGCAACTCAGTAGGACATGTATTGTTTTTTTAAGATTATGTATATAAATTTTTATGAAATAAAAAAAAAAAAATAATAATAAAAAGTATTTGAAAGAAGCCCAAAAATTTAAATTTTTCAAAATGGACTGCCATATTTATTTTTATTACAAAAAGACTCAGCTTCAGCCTCCGGAATCCTCCCATGGAATCTCGCAACTTTATCAGTTTGTTCATCCTGCAAGAGAATTCATTTAATACATTTACCAAATACAAAATCAATACTTCTAATTAAAAACTCGAAAGTACACAAAATAAAACCCACGATTTAACTATAAACTAATGGAGTGTGTAGAAAATGTTAATATTGTATAGGGCGCTTTTTTAGAGGTATACAAAATTAAATAAAACATACAAAAATAATATAAACGGCCACGGTATTGACTTTATTTAAACGAGTACATTATTAGATGCCTACCATTTATTTTACAGTCCCCAGATTAGTTGTGATATTTACCTTAAAATTAGATTTAACTTGAATGATTTTGAAAGAAAACAATGGCAGTCACTTAATTTAAGTAAATTATAAAGTTTTTTTTATTCTATGGGCACCTTTCAGGGTCCTCTGGTAGCTTCTGTTGTTTGACGAGTTCTTTCCCCCTGATCACGGATGTGGAGAGTCCAGGATCCTATAATTTGTCCTTTATTCAGATCTTTGGCTCTTCTGCTTCCGGCGCCCCTTCCTCGACCTTTTTTAGCACCGGCATTACTTACGGACGTCACACTCTTCCATAGTTTATCCGCAGGTACTACAAATACAGTGAATGCAATAAAAATATAGTAAATTTCAATTAATTTTTTGGTTAGAAGCAACTTAACCTCAAAAAACTTACACTTATTGAAAAAACTCGTATATCTGACAATATTTAAGTTATGATTATTTCTCTGAACCGAGTCATGTTGAGATATCTTTTGACTTAAAATGATAGTACTGCTATTGAGTGACAAACTTTGAAACGGTTTGACTAATAATTTACATAGCCCGGCCGACCTGAGAGCCATTTTCAGCTTTTTTTCTTTATTTTCCTATTGCTTTTGACGTTTCCAATTTCCACAGATTTTTTTGCTCATTTTCCTACGATTTTCTGCTAACCATAAACAAGAAAATATCTATTTATGGGTAAAAGAGTTCTATACAATAGCAACATTAAAAAACTGACAAATGAACGGCTACAAGCTACAGCTTTGCTGAGTTATTATCTAACCTGAATCTGGCACTAATTCAATAAGAACAATAAAAAATCCTGTATTTTGAACGAATTCAATAAGATCATAGCAAAACAATAGTTCAAAATCTTACTTTTTTTAAAAATTATCCGTTAAACTTTTTTTAATAAAAAATCAAATGAACAAAATGAAACTTCTTAAGTAAATGTGTTTATTCTTATTCTAGTCTCACGTAGAAATTTTGACAACTGTACGTGGCCGCTGACAATTATTTTGCGGCGTTTAATTTTCATTTGTTATTGGATTGTATTTAAATTTATTTAAATATATTATTGGATGGAAGTGAAGATCCTTTCCCATTTGTTTATAAATTGTCAAAATGGGTCTGTGCAAATGTCCAAAAAGGCGTGTCACCAATCAGTTTTGCTTCGAACATCGCGTCAATGTCTGCGAATATTGTATGGTCACGAATCATCCGAAGGTTTGTTATTACCAATATTACTAACATTTCTCCGAAGAGGCAGGGAGAGAGGATAGAACGTCACAACACTCTGTCCTAGTCATGATTATTATCCATTACTACAAATAACAACTAACTTGTGTTTTATTTCTTTTAGTGCATAGTGCAATCATACTTGCAATGGCTGCAAGACAGCGATTATAATCCAATATGTGAGATTTGCACGAAAACATTAGACAATGAAGAATGTATACGACTCACTTGCTACCGTAAGTTATTCTATTCATATGCTAAGTCTGTTAAAACAAATCACAGAAGATTACTAATAAGGAAACCTTTTTAAACGCTTGTCTTCGGTCTAAACCAGCATTCATATGATAATTTTTATAGGAATCGTAATTTGTGGTTGAGAAGCTGGCGAACAAACCCGAACTAGTTTTTTTACATGGAAAGTTAAGAAACCAAAATAAGCAAATGGAGATTAGCTAGCTTTAGATTTCTGCTAAAAAAAGCTATTGGTGTAACTTAACAACTTGCCGTGCTTTTTATGAGGACTAGTCTATTGCTAAATCCATAGATATGACAAGATGTAGAAAAAGAGTCGAAGAGAGAAATTTATACAGTAGGTTCAGATAGGTTGGGTTTAATAAAATAATATAAATCAAATGGCTATTTAAAAGCAATATTCTTTTATAATAGGTTATGAAATTTATACAGTAGTTTAATGATAGGTTAGGTTAAATAAAATAATAGGTTATGAAATTTATACAGTAGGTTAGTGATAGGTTAGGTTAAATAAAAAAATAGGTTATGAAATTTATACAGTAGGTTAATGATGATAGGTTAGGTTAAAATAAAAAAATAGGTTATGACATTTATACAGTAGGTTAATGATAGGTTAGGTTAAATAAAATAATAGGTTATGAAATTTATACAGTAGGTTAATGATAGGTTAGGTTAAATAAAATAATAGGTTATGAAATTTATGCAGTAGGTTAATGATAGGTTAGGTTAAATAAAAAAATAGGTTATGAAATTTATACAGTAGGTTTATGATAGGTTAGGTTTAATATTATAATTAACAGCCAAATAGATTTTTTAAAAACGAAATTTGTGAAGGCGTAACCAAATGAAGGCGTGTCCAACCAATCACAGCTTACACCTACACACCTACACATTCTACAATCCATAGAGTAAAAATATTTTGAAATTTTGACAGCTGCACGGCAAGTTGTTAAGTTACCGAAAAAACATTTTGTGGGCAATGTCGTTTCAGATGTTTATCACTGGCCGTGCCTGGAGTCCAAGTTCCGCGCCCTCCCCTCCACCACGGCCCCCGCGGGGTACTGCTGTCCCGGCTGCCGAGCCTTCCTGTTCCCGGCCCCTAACCTCGTGTCCCCCGTGGCCGACGTCCTCCGCGAGCGCCTCGCTTCCGTCAACTGGGCTCGCCAGGCGCTCAGCCTCCCTCTGGTAACTGGTAACATGTATATACATGTCTCCCCCCCATTTGCCCGCATGCTCCCTGCATTTTATTTATCAACATCAACATCAATCTCGTAAAATGATAATTCTATTGTTAATTTCAATAAAATTTCAAAATCATTAAATATAGATTTATTTGAGAATAACCATGGTATTGTGCGGAGTTTGCTTTCCGAGTGAAAACACAATTTGTTTAATTTGCTTTTTTTTAAAAGATTTTATCATTATTATGTATCTAGTAATTTTATGTTGAGAATATTATTTTCATGACCATATTAATTATACTTGTGAAAACCTTTAATTGGTTTATTTTAGTTGAATTATTATACTTCCTATTGTAATTTAAAACTGTTGGTTTTCTCATTAATTAAATTAAAAAAATTATTGCGTGACGTCAGAAATGCGAGATATCTTGTTAAAGAATAGAGGCCCAAATAAAATGCAACTGCTTTACTAATTGGCAATACTTTGTTAATTCAGCTATCAGACGACATGGACATGAAGGCGTCCATGGACATCCAGGGCCCACACTACGGGGCGCGGCTGAGTACGGAGGTGCGGGGGGCGGCAGCCCGCAGCGCGCAGCCCCCGTGGGCGCCAGCGACGACGAGGGCCCCCCGCGGACCCACACCGGGCCCCCCTACTCGGTGCTGCAGGTGCAGGATGACAATTACGACAAGGCCTATGGAAATAGGAATGACGTCTTCCAAGGTACCTTCAAACCAGATTAGTACACGCAACATAAGAATCAAAGGGATTTTATCAAATGTTAGTGTATATTATAATAAAACATTATTCACAATCAGGAACGTATGAAGTTCTATTGTTTAAGCACTTAAACTAGGTATTTTTAAAATGGCACTCGTACCAATCTGGTTTTTGACTGTCAAATTTTAATTTACGACAATTGTCAATGTCTTAAGGAAAAATCCCTCATTTTTATTAAAAACAACTCGATTCCTTTTTCTTTGTTAGCTCCTTGACTGTTAAGAATGCGTTTTTGCGTGATGAAGAAACTTTTTCACAAGGTACACATGCGCTTGATTTTGAATACTGCCATAAAAAAATATTTTGTAAAAAAAAAAACACACAGAAAGGATTTGCAAAGAAAACATTGAAGTTACCGAAATTTTGCCTATTTATTGGTGGCAGTCAATCTATTAAAAATCGCAATATTTTCTATATAATAATATTATGCCTGTTCAAGCAATGCCCGTGTCAACACATTAATTTAAGAGCTGTGTATGCACCTACAATAACTAATATGAGTATTTTGTTTACTAGGAAATCAAGCCCCACGAAGAATATTTGAGGACAAAGGACAACCCCGACCAAACGTTTCAAGATTCGACCACGATGAAGACAAGTACAAGAGGAAATCGGCCCTCGATTGGCTGAAAAGGTGGTGGAAGTGAGTCATTTCTTTATCATTTTCTCTAATCAAATAAAACCGAAACAAACAAACAAAATAGATCGTCTTTGGATACTGTTTAAACATTAAAATATAAACATTAGACATTTTTTCATCAACATGTCCAGTCGCTCTGGTTAAAAGTGCCAGAGCACTTAAGTTAGTCCCGCAATGAACAATATTAAGGTCAGGTAGGGTAGGAGGGTCAAAAATGTACTAATTATTATTTTATTAAAAGCTACTTTTTGCAACAAAACCATTCAGAAACTTGGTCTTATTATTATTAAACTAAAACTTACCACGACCGCTATTCTTGGCCCATTAACTAGGGTAAGAATAGTTAGGTGCTTAGCTTAAATAAACGTTGAGATCGAATTCATCTCTTTGTATGGAAAATCATTGCCAGTGAAGAAATATTTCCATACAAAGATAAATAAAAAGTAAAAATGATTTGTGACATGGGGTTAAGAAAGACATATTATCATGTAAATTAAACCTCTTTTCTTCAACCACTTGACACTCATTTTTTAAAAACCTTTATTTGTCAAAAGTTCATCACCCTTTTCCTAAAATTTGGAACGCAATAGTGACGCAGTATTGCCGACATTTCGTAGCACATTGCAGTGCTTATCTTCTAGCTGATAAACACGGTGTAATAACTCAAAAAATCATTGTATCGTGAAGGCTGTAAAAATCTACAAACATAAATATATAACATTTTGTTATTAGTATTTTAAGTTTTATTATCATCTCGTTCCAGAAACACTCTTCCCCCAGCTCGGAACCGCAGATCAGCCGGCTACCCGAACCGCAGATTCCTCATGGGCTTCATCCTCGTGGCCATTGTTGTGGTGACCATCGTCATCTTCCTGTCCAGGGTCAGCCGCTCCGGGCTGGACAACGATCCGGCCTTCGACCCCAGATTCCATCCGCAGGTTCAGGTCCAAAATGATATCGACTCATAAAACTAAACTGTTCCCCGTCTTGTATTCAGCACTTAAGATAAATTGGTTATTTACTATTTCTTTATGAGCTTATTATGTCTTTTTTTTCAGAATTAATACCAAATCTATTTTTACACAAAATCTCCCAAATTTTTCAGTAGTATCTTGCGACTAATAACGTTCATATTTATCAATTACATTCTATTAATTACGAAACTTTAACAAAGTTGGAAGCAAATGGGTAATACTAAAATTTTACCAAATCTACCCTCTCGATAATCATAAAGCCTTCTCTTTCTATGTAATACGTTTGAATATGACAGAAAAGAGATAAATTATTTCTCCAAAAACCGTTAGTAGCAAACTGTTATGTATTCAAAATAAAGGAATTACCTTCAATGTCCGGAAAGACCCTAGAAAATAGGACGCATGGAAAATAAGGGTTATTCATATAAACAAATGAACAGATATTTTGTCGAATATAGTCTTTACTACTTTTTCGTTATGGTTATTTCTTTTGATGAATTTAAGCATCGACAATTTCCGTTTATTATCACTCCATACTATTATTATTATTGGTCCTCCTTGGTTGGAGATGGATAAATTTGATTTTTAATTTATTACCTACCATTTTTTTCTCCCTAATTCTTCGTCTGACCGGATTCAAAACAACAATTTAGTTGTAGAATCATGATAATCTGCAGTGAAAATAATTTGTAAGAAATTTAGTTTAGTTTTGTGTGGAATGTATGCGTGATCACTTTTAAATTCCATTTGTATTATTACTTAAGTTATGGTTTGATCATTATTATCGAAACTAACCAAAAATTATTGAATGATGAACTTGACTGCCAAGTAAAGCTACGTACAAACAATTTCAACTTTTTAAAGTCACATTTATGTATAAATTGAGACACCACGATATTGCAACACTGTGTTTGTTTCCTAAAAAGGTTTTGTTCCAAGCTGGTATTAAGAGCTTGGATAATAATAAATGGTATATATATTGTTTATGTAGTTAATTATTTTGGAGTCGACTGTTTGAAATTTGTATTCTATGTGTAAAACCATATAATAATCTGTAAAATATTAAGTATCTTAACAGTTATTGTACATAATATTTATATACATGCACTTGTACATTTAAGGCTGGAATTTATAATATGCAATTTTCATTTAAATTATGTTGTATTCCGATTATTATAAATTATTTATAAATTTTTTGCAAATCGCATAATATTTCAATTATGTATGTGTTATCTCCATTTTGTAATAAAAATGTGTATTATTTATATGGTGGACGTAAATCAGACCAATGTTGATAAAACAGTCAGTGCATTTTATTTAGAATTAAGTTTAATTTTTTCAAAGAGTCTTAATAAATATTTGTTTTATTTTTAAACGTGTTTTTTTTATCTTACCATAATACATCATCTTCAGCTGTCAAACGACCGACACCTACAGATTACCAACATCAATCTACGAGTATATGCATTGGTCGAACGAAGGCCTATAAATACAAATAGAGCATGTTCTAGCTAAGTAATGAGATAATCCATTGAAAAAAATATATATTATCAAATCACCCAAGAAGTGTAGGTAGTCTTGTGTTTTTTTTTTAGTTATAAAATAAACATTTGAGCTATGATGTAGGTATTCAAATATTTTAATTTCGGGCTGCTTTCAAACAATCGAAAATAACTGTGCCAGAAAGCAGGAAACAAAGTGTGCTGGAGTGGAATTCGAACCTAGAGATTCTAATCCAGAATCTTTGAGTCTACCACTAGACCACAACTCGGTTCAAAGGATTAATAATAATTAACTTTTTCGTAGACATTAATATTTGAGGCCTACTTCACTTTTTTGCAAAAGTGGACATCATGGTCTCTATATTTTCAGGCCTCCGTACTCGTCGGTGTTTTTTTTTGTGAGTTGTGGATTAGTTAATATTTGTTTAATGCAGAGTGTAAAAAAAGTCCTTTTCTAAAAATGTTCATTAATGTGAAATTTTTCTCCATGGCAATACTTTGTACAACTGTCACTTTTATGTGGCATTTCATCCACCATTCGTTCGCGGTTTTTTTGCTGATAACGGAAACGTTTTTATTTAAAAAAAAATGTTTTTTTAGCAAAGGTTGATTGCCTTTTAAACTTTTTACAAATCGCTAGTTCAGTTGAAGGACTTGCGGTGCGGTTGATTTCATGGAAGTTGCAATTTTTTATTTATAACATGAATAGAAATCATCTTAAAAATAACATAGTTGCTGTTAATGCCGAAATAAGCGATGTGTTGACGCCTAAAACTTGTGCACAAATTATAATAGAAATAATAAAATTCTTGGCTTATCAGAAACTGCAAATTCCCTATGCCTACGATGTCTTGAAATTCTTAGTACAGAGAAAGAGGGAAAGTGATAAGTGTAATCCGAAAACTAATGAAAGTTGGCAATCTACAAATTACTTTCGCATTGCTTCGTCAGCTGTGGATGGATTAGATTCGTTATTTAAGGTTGGTATCGTACAGGTTTTTTTAAGGGTCACCTCATCACACCATCAGCTCCCTATGTAGAGCATATGAGTTGCACAAATTGCCAGGCGATCAGCCGCCAATTGTGCGTCTTCCCAAATCAGGGTACGCGTCTTATAGTTCTGACATAAACTGTTGACGAATTGTCAGGATACCAGGAACCTGATGCTTTAAAAAACATGCGTTTTCCAGGCTTTCTTATACTCAAACGAAAACACAAGCAAACTTGTTACACTTGTGTTTAGATTATAGATAACCAAGCACTGTAGATTGTTAGATTTTTTGTATTTCGGAAGTAGGTACAGATGGGAGAACTGTACTCCCGAAATCCGTGGTTGTGCAAGTGAATAAAAAGCATGTTACACATATTTATAATCGTTATCCAATAATAATTCTTTACCAAGTGTTACAATCTATATGCCGATTTAATCAGAGATAACACTCAACATTTTTTTGCTAATTGGTTTGCAAACTTTTCCTCCCAGAACGTGGTTACGGAGATGGAGGGCGGGTGCCCCCCGGACGAGGTGATCGTGTTGCTGGGGGCCATCCCGATGTGCCCCAAGGAGGCCTACCGGATCAGGATCCCCGCCGCCCTCCACTCACACTACTTCACCAACCACAAGGACAACTCGCAGAAACTTGTCATGAAAACTCTGAGGTCAATATTGTTGCTGAAATATCCATCTACTTTGCTTTCAATTTACTTACCCACATTTTAAGTATAATATAACAAAATATAAAACAATATTTTTCTGCACATTATTTCATTAAAAGGCGGAGGTTTGTTCCCCTTTTAAATCACAATTAAATATGGCGTCGCGTTTGCAACAGTTATGACAGTCGAGATCGACTCAAATTTTTAATGCATTGAAAAGCAGTCAAAATGTAAATATTATAATGATAATCCAATATTTTCTGTTGTATTGGATTGGTGTCATATTCAAATAAAAAAATTAAAACTCGGTTTCAGCTTGCATAAGGAAACATCATGAAAGCATTGACTACACCGCCGCACTGTTGCCAGACAAAATTGCTGGATAACTAATCGGAGGATAGATTTGTCATTATTTCTGTGATGGAATCGGCTCATTGTAAATATCGTTTAAATCTGGTAGCCATTTGCAACTGACATTTAGCTAACCAGGTTTAAAATGGAGGTGATAAAACAGGGTCTGAGTATTATTTATTAAATACAATCTGCTTATTGTGTTCCAGACAAATATCATTCTCTGAAGATTTCCTCAAAACCGTGCACCACCCCCTGGCGTCCACCAACATGTTCGTCCTGCTGAAGAGAAACGCCACTTCTATTCCCCGATCCTTCTGCTGCCACACAATATGAAAGAAAAACACAACGACTTCTTCGTCCCCGACCAGCAGCTACCAGATCTCTTCCAAGATCCCCCAGGCTGACATCAGGCTGGACTACAGCTGCGACTTCTCGCAAAACTGCTGTCTAGAAATACAAATCTTCAGCGAATCTTCTCCGACTGAAGCTAATCAATCCGATGAAATGTCTCTCAAGTCTGGTGAGAACAGAAATGGAGAAACCAATGTCGCGGGATGCGATCGTTGGTTTCTAGCAAATGTTTCGTTAAAGGGGGTTTAAAGATTGTTGCATCAATGGAAATCGTTTCAGATTTATGGCTGAATTCGTGACCGAATATTTAAACATTATAATTTCCAATTACATCGGTGCCGTTTTAAATGTACAAAATTTTTTCAAAGGTATTTTATGATCAAAATCATAATAATACTATGTCTAAATTATGTAATTAGGTAGATTATTTTCAATCTAAAAACGTGTGTTATTTTACCAGTGTATTTACTGAATGATAACGAAGTTTATTATAATGTGACCTTACAGGTTAAAAGTGCACCTCGAATAAAACGGCTCAGGTATAGAGTAAGACAGACCAACTTACCTTCATATAATACATTATGGAGACAATTGATGTACCAAAGCAGTGACCTTGGCAATGAAGTAAGGATAGTAAATAATTTGACTTGTGACCTATATCACGAAAAATCGCATCTCAATTTAATAATTAATTTAGACAGTAAGAAAATACTCTTTTCATTTCCATTCTTTATGACAAAAGCAAGTGCTGACATGGTATGAAAGATTTGTAAGTAATAAAATATTTTTCTAATGTTTTAGTAATAAGTAGCATCAATCACTTTTTTAAATAATTGTAAAATATTTAGGTAGTAAAATGTATTTGTATTAATTTTATTGAATAAATAAATGAATAAAGCGTTTCCAGCAGAAATAATCTAATGCAAAACTATGTATATAATCCTAATTTTTGTTACCTTATAAAAACTAGTGAAATGAATTCATATTTATTATAAGAATTTTGTTTGTATATCTTTGTATGTACGATTAAAATAAAAATGACTGATGACAAATAATAAAATGACATTATCAATAAATACCTTTTTTGTATAAAATGCCTTTTATTTACTGACCCATTCATATTTCCAGTACATTCATACGAACAGACGAACACGTTGTATTGTGTTTACTCAGGACTCGCAGGATTTCATAGTCTTAGCTCAAAATGAGAGAGACGTATGTTGATTTATTTTATCCACCTTTTGTACTGTCACCTGACCCACGGCGCTTCTTACAAATCATAGTCTTGGAATTTTTCCTGAAATTCAGCGCTAGTTGCTCTGGCTAGAGCAATGATTTTTCACGCATTGTATATATTGACCAGAAGTATGTTTATATTGTCTTATTTAAAGAAAAATTATTTATCTCCTCAAATAAAATATCCAAAAAATAAGACTATGCAAACACGCTTCTTGTCAATATTTTTAAAATGTGGAAGTCATTGATCTAGTGATAACATCCCTTGGAGAAATTCAAGGACTGCGATTGTATGGAGAAATGCCCGTGGTCATGTGGCAGCACATCCTGTTAAGACCTCATCTCATGGAAAAATAACTTTATTTTTTGATCTTTGTGAACTGACCGGGAATAAAGCACTCAACCCCTCCCTAGAGGTATTCAGCAACTTGGCCATTATAAGAAACTGATGTGCTGTAAAATAAGGGATAATTCATGATTGTTGAAGTCTTTTTTTTTAACTGAGAATTTGGTAAAAAATTGTAATTACCTTTTTCTAGTAATTAATTATTGAAACCATATTTCATCAGAATTTCCAATAAATATTATGTATATTGAATGAAATGTTTTAACTTGAAGTGCTCTCTGTGACCTTCCTTGTTTGCATAGTAAGATCATTAGTTCAAAACTAAATCTAATCTTAGTTATTGATTATAAGTCAGTATTGATCTGGCGACTGACAACAGAGGTAAGTTTAATAAAAAATATAATACCGAAAGCATTCAGAAGATTGATTTCATAATTTGCATGGTTGAATAAAATATTTTATGTCTTTTTTATGTATTCATTAATAGAGTAATGAAATGCTAAAAAAAACACCCTTTTGTCTACAAATCAAGACAAAAGAAGAAAAGTATTTTTACAAATATATCCACATTCCTCAAATTAGGTACTGTCTATTTTTTATAGCTTTTTCAAGTTAATCAACTTTCAATACATTTATTTTTCAAATAATTTTATTATGTATGTTGGATTACTAATTTCAGTAAACATGCCTCATTTAAACTCCGGAGCAGAAGAAATTTTACAAAGACAATGGTTTTATTAAGTTATCGGATGTATTTTCTGATGGAGACATGGATGAGATCTGCCAGGAATATGATTTGATTTTTAAAGCCAAGAGTAATGAAGGAATGGAAGCAGCTTGGTCGGTGACGACATGAAGAAACAAGCCAACTTTATAAATTACTCAGTAAGTTAAGAAAAACATGTCAAAAATCATAATTATTGTATTCAGTACTCAACTAAACAATCATCAATGAAGGTTATGCGGCTGTTACTTGAAGAGCAAGTCGTAGGTGTAGCGGAGTGGGGATTCTAAATTCTTTAAGACAAAAATCAATTGTTCAACTTTGTATTGGCTTTTTGCTGGAAACTTTGCCAACATATTAAACTATAATATTTTATCAAGATTCACTGCACTTGGTTCACCAATGCACTGCCACATGCATTAGAGGCGAATTAAGCTAGGTTTAACCCATTTAGACCTACCGTCCCACATATGGGACAGTGTGTTATAAAAAATGTGCTGAAGAACCCAGTAAGTATAATGTTACAAATTTATCTTAATGTCCAAGAGGAAGGTATAATGATTCATATAAACGATATCAGTTTTCTGAAATTTGTCAGAGAGTGAATATAGACGCAGTTTAAATAACTGTTATTTTTTTATTTTTTCCATGATGTCATCGAGGAGGTAATAGAAGTGTTTTTTTTTTCATATTTTTTTGTATTTATTTTAAATTAAGATCATTAATAAGGCTTCCACTAAGCATTCTAGTTCAATATTATTAGTGATTTTAATATTAGTGTTGCATTTTTTTTTCGTTGAATTATAGTGACCCCTATGTGGGACAGTAGGACTATACACAATACAAATTTGTGATTTTTATACATATGCAGTATTTTTCGTTATTTCGGGTTTTTGACGTTGAATGGTATTGTATCTCTTTTGGAAGAGGAAAATTTGAACAATACAATGACAGAGAGTGATATTTTCTTACTTCCACCTGATAATGCCAAGGATGATGTAACAGAAGATGAAAACAGGAGATGAAGATAATTTGGAGATGAATCATTTGCCACCCAAGTATGCCTTAGCATAGTCCTTATACTGAAGCTGAGCTAAAGTTATGGGTACAATCTTTGGGGTGGGAACAACATTAGGTGGTTATATAATGTGTGTTTGAACCATACTAGGGTCCCAGCACAATCCTGAATATCGAATAATCTAATTTAAGTCTTGGTACCAATATTGTTCTTCAATACTGACAAACTTTTCGATATTGGAATGGGAGAACATGTCATTTTTTTCCTTTTTTTTACGGGTTTACCACTGGTGAATGAATTGAGTAACGGACATATACGAGTAACTGTGAGTCTCGTGCGAGTTAATCATATCCATAAAATAGAACAATATTCGCAACAACTTAAAAAACAATCACCGTATCGCAAGCACATTTGATCCATCAATATGATCCAAAAAATGGGACGAGTGGATCGTTCAGACCAGAACCTTCCCATGGGATTAGCATCCGTGACAAATAATGGTACATGCCTCTGATTATACACTGCTTTGATATATGGCAGTTCAAAATCCATGGTTGCTTTCAATGCATAATGGAAGTTCAATAGGTTGATGCTTTGAAGACGGATCGCAATATAGAAATTCAGAAACATTTATTTCAAACCAGGACCCAGCAGGTTATCATCACGAATGGGCGAATCAAGATATATATGATAACAACAAAGACCATTTTTTCGTGGAACAAAGCAACAAAACAAGATGTGGCTAATGCCGAAAAAAATGCCCAGCCAAATGCACAAAATGCAATGTTGGTCTGCACGTTAAATATTATTTACCTTACCATACTAAAAATTAATGATGTTGATGATGATGATACTAAAAATTTGAGTTATTTTATCATAAATAAAAATGTATTCTGAAACAACAAGCATGTTATCATATTAGTTTATTGTTTTATAATACTAAAGAAAGAATAAGATAAATTGCCATACTTTAGACTTTTTGCATATGTATAAGCCTACTGTCCCACATACGGGCCGGGTGATTTCTGGCAACCCTTACACAAAATTTTTTTTAACGTATTTTTTAGATGATTTACTAACGTCCTTAATTCTATTAATAACAAAAATTTCATAAAATTGTGACAAAAATAGTTTCAGGTCTAAATGGGTTAAGTAATATTTTAATAAAAGCAAACTTATAAAGATTTTTACACTCCTTGTATTCCATTTACGTTAAGAATAAAAATTATAATTATGTGGCCCCACTCAAAATGAAACATAAAAGAAAAATGTGCATCGAAAAAAGTTAATACATTAATTACTTTTTATGTCAAAATTGGTTGCAAAAGGAACTATTTTTTTAATTTAACCTTAACTTTAACTTAACTTTTTTCGATGCTATTATTTATGGATTGTACAGAAATAAAAATATTAATTTATTTGTCTGATGTTTTCATTTTTTGAGATGGTTTGCTGTTTAATTTTTCAAAAATCCACAATTAATAATAATAATGACCCTGGAATCTAAACTGAATTTTTGTTTGGGAATAGGATTATCATTATTTCCCGTTCAAGAATGACTCCATGGTGGCAGCATTCCTCCACCTGGACGACACTAGTCCGGAAAATGGCGGTCTGGCCGTATATCCGGGATCCCACAAGCTCGGGCCGCAGGAAGACAGGGGAGTCGTTGAGAAGGGGGAGTCCTATCACTACATGGACCAGGTAAGGAGCAGACAAGGAATTCACATTTCATCATGGTGATGCGATCTCATCCAGGGATAGGAAATAGTTAGTTGGTGGACTGTATAGGGATGTTGTAAGGGTGTTGGAAGAATATGCATCAGACTCCACAAACCCGCTGTTCTGAGCACACGTCTCTTGAATCTTTCTGTAGGCAGTCTCTTTGGACAGATACTGGAAACAGCTGGTAGCTTATTCTGAGACACTGCACTATTACACACAACTAAATAATTAAGTATATTAGTTACATGTGGTCCATGCAAGGTCGAGACCTTTTAGCATTTGCACCTGCCGACATGTTTTGATCAACTTCAGTTTCGCTAAAAAATTAGAGCTCTCATAAGCCAGGAGTCGCGTAAGAGGTAAAAAATAAGAACATAGGTGACAATAATTCTCTGTACAGGGTTAATATCTCATCATCGGCGTCATCAAAATCCGATTAGCTTTAAAAACATCGGCTGCGTTGTGTTAGACTGAAAAAAGACTGAGTAGTCTTTAAAATGTTGAGGTTTTCATAGGTATTGTATTGTATTGTATCTTTTTTATTTAGCTATAAAAAAACAGTTTGATACAGCTAGTAATTACTTATTTTGATTTTACACTACACTATACTTATTTAAAACATATATTTTACACATTTTTTTTAACTAAATTTAAACTCTTCGCACATTAAACTTCATCTGGCAATTTTTCGTATTCTTTTAGTCCTTTATATAAAATAAACTGTTTTGTGTTCCCGCTAATCTATACTTTGGGAGACGAAAGTTTCTTCGATTCCTAGTCTCATAGTTATGACTGTCTTGGTTGTAGTTTAAATTTTTGTTCAAATATCCGGGGAGCATTTTGTTTTTTACTTTAAAAAATAAAAATTAGTACATTATACATTATTCTTTGCTTTAGGTCATCATTTCAAGTTTTTTTAGCATAGTGGCAATTCCAGTTCGTCTATGGCATCTTAAAATAGTTCTCATTCCTTTGTTTTATGGGGGTTTATGGGGTTAGTAATAAATTTCTAGCATTTGTCTGGAACATTGCTTCACATGATTTGTACCTTTTTCTCTCTTCTCTCTTCTTCCAGACAAAGTTTCCCCTGGAGAAGGCCACTCCGATCTCGGCCAGGCGCGGCGAGGTGGTGGTGTTCTCGTACCTGCTGATCCACGGCAGCTACCTGAACCTGACGACCCGGCCGCGGCGCATGTTCCTGGCGCAGCTCATGTGCGCGGACGACGAGCCGCTGCTGGACGTGCACCACTCCCTGGGCCAGGGCTGGATGCTGCGCGGCAGGGACATGACCAGGCCGGCCGTCATGGCCAAGAGATTTGTTAATGAGAAGTAGTGTTCCTCCTAGTTCCCGTCTCCTTGCACCTCCTGTTCCACTTTAGCCACCAGAGCCTTGTGAACCTGACGTTCCTGGTACAGCTCATGTGCGCTGGTGACCTCTTTACTCATTTTTATCCCTTTTCATTTAATAAAATAAAGGTATTACTGGCATACAGTTTACCTTTATGATCCTACCAAGCCTTGTTTCTTTTTTCTCTTGTTTCCTCCTTTCTTTTTACCTCCATCTCATTATTTAAGCCGGACTGAAAAAAGACTCAAGAGGTCCCTTAGTTTTTCCTGCTCTTTCTTTCTTTTCTTCTCTTTTCTATTTGTTCCTTTTTTCTCGTTTTATTTCTTCATACTCATTTTTTAATTGCTTATTTTTCTGGGAGAATGGTAAATTATTGATAATTCTGAGGACGAATGATGAATTACTTCTTCTTCAGCTTCCTTCTTACTTCTTTTTTATCTTTGTTCATTCTCATTTGATTTCTTCTGCTTATCAATAAGTAATTCTTCACATTATTGAGTATTTACATATATATGTAATTAAGTCATAATTTTTCGTTATTGTTAATTACGAGACCTAAATAAAACTACAGTTTGAATATGTTGCATTTTTTATTATTTTGAATACCATATTAAATGAATATTGAGACGCGCATAATAATTGGTTATGGAGAAAACTTGAATAATCTTCACAATAGAAAATAACGACAATTCTTCGGTTTTACTCTGGGTGGCTTATGTATCATGTAATCTTGCCCGCTCCATATACATTGTGGATTTCATACGAATTTCACTAAATAAAAAATTGCAAAAACCAATCGCTGGCAGCCGCAAACGTTTTCCCAAGGCAAACGGTAAAATGCCCACGCTTTTAATATTCCTTTCTTATGTTAATTTTTGCCTGTTTTAATATAATATGTATTTAAACGATTCGGCATGTATCATCCTTCTTAAAATGTTTTGCCTAATCAAACAAATCTTATTCGTTCAAATTTTTCACATAAAAAATAGTAGGTAATAACTACTCAGAAAAAGTAGGTAGATGATTAATTTTTATAATTATCCAGATTTTCTTAAAACATGACTTATTTATATATTGAATTGTAAAAATTCCAGTCTGTGTGATACGGAAGCCACTTCCTGCGGATTTTTAGTCAAGGCTAAATAATATTAAATTTATTACATTTTATAAATTTATTGCATTATTTATTGATAATAAAGGCATTATTCAAGGTTTTAATAAATAATTATAACCTATTTAATGTTGATAACGAAAGTTAGAAATTTAAGCCTACCGGTTTCGTGTCCAGGAGACGTAACTATTTTATTATATAAATACCCCAGCATTATGCACTATATATTATGCAGGTGTGCCCTATGATCTGTCTGTTAAAGCGAGGTTGTTTATAATTAATTATATACCTAATACTCTCATAAATATATAGTAAAGTACGTACCCAACACGTGTTAACATATACACATATTATATAGGTACAATAATCTACTGGAAAATTATCTTAAGTCTACGAAAGCTGATATCTATGTAACAAAAAAGAACTGAGAAACTTACAAATTATACAAAACAAAGGAATGAGAACTATTTTAAGATGCCATAGACGAACTGGAATTGCCACTATGCTAAAAAAACTTGAAATGATGACCGTAAAGCACAAATTTTTATTTTTAAAGTAAAAAACAAAATACTCCCCGGATATTTGAACAAAAATTTAAGCTACAACCAAGACAGTCATAACTATGAGACTAGGAATCGAAGAAACTTTCGTCTCCCAAAGTATAGATTAGCGGGAACACAAAACACTTTATTTTATAAAGGACTAAAGGAATACGAAAAATTGCCAGATGAAGTTAAATGTGCGAAGAGTTTAAATTTAGTTAAAACAATGTGTAAAATATATGTTTTAAATAAGTATAGTGTAGTGTAAAATCAAAATAAGTAGTTTATAGTCAAATGTTTAGAAATAATGATATTGTAATTACTAGCTGTATCAAACTGTTTTTTTTTTATAGCTAAATAAAAAAGATACAATACAATATAGGCGGGAAACATTAGCAGGTAGATACGGGAAATCGTGAGAAAAGCAACCATGTCCTCGTTTTACGCGACTATAAAGATCTAGGACTTCTTGGTTAAAATTTGAAAAATTGTAGATTTAGTTTATTTATTTGTTATTTATTATTTGGACAGTTTATAAAGCGCTGTTTTTGCGAAAAATCGCCTCAAGAGCGCTGTACAGAAAGAGGCTAGATCTCAACTCGTCCTGCAGCTACCAAGCGCATAGACGGTTGGAGAATTCTAGCCCCTGATTAGAAATATAACACATTTTAATTATAAGTTAGAAAATTTTACAAAATTATGTAGGTATACTAAGCAATAATAAGTAGGTAAAAGTGTTTTTGTAACTGATTTTCACTAAGTAGGAGGCTAGACAACAATCCATCTTGCAGCTTCAAAGCGCATGGATGATTGAGGATCCAGCCCCCTTTATACTACGAATCTACACTGTGTGGTATTTAAAATAAATTTTGTTCTTTTAGTATAAATTAGAATTTCACTAAGTATGCGGGATCCTAGTATTGCCTATTTAGTTTATTGTTCTGGGATTGTTCTGGGTAGTTATTAGATTCGATAATACAAAATGGAAAGAGAATTGTTGGATAACGCCATCAAGAGGTCACTTATCGGTATAAATAGCTGGAGTTCCGTAAATGCTTAGATATCCATATTCCCTTCCAAAACTTCTCGGTCTCTGTTGAAACATTAATAATGACTTATGCAAATCTCGAGTGAAACCAATATTTGGACACACACAAAACGTTGTTATTATGCAACATTTTGAATGGGTACAAATACTTGTAGGCAAAATTTACTGGTTAAAATATAAGCAAATATATTGAAGAGACATCTTCATCAGTAAGTAATTAAATAAAAAAAGGTGATAACTTAGCAATTTTCTCAACAGATGTCACTAGTGAGAAAAATCTCGTTAAAGTGAAACGACGTGTGATAATTCATACTAATAGATGTTGCGAAATTTGTCGTATTTATATGGTTATCGGATGATGAGCGGAATGGAGAATGTTGTAATACGTCAAGTGTCCACTTAACCCAGCCAATAACAGGTCATAAGCCCTGTAAACTGAGTTTCTCTGTCTCTGTTGGGATATAAATAATATTGGTTTTTATTCATTCGCAATACAATCCAAGATTTATTAATTTCGTCTGAAATAAACAAACCTTGGTGAAGACTCGCCTTTATGCAATTAATATTGTTATTTAGTTATACCTAACTACATTATGATATGTATATCCATGATGTAGTTGTGTTGTGACTGTAATTCCTTCAGGTTTCTTGACTGAGTCACTTTTGGTCTCGCTTAGACAAATGACTCATCATTATCAACTATAAAATGAGGAAAAATAAATGTGCAGTAAAATGAAAATGTATCAAATTAATTATGATTTATGATATTTAGACCGGTAAATAAATATGTATGCATGGAGAAGGTTGCATTAATTCCACTTCGGGGGATAATGTTGTAATATAAAAGACAAATACTTGGAATTGATTATTGACAGTTTATCCCCGATTTCGAATTAATAATCAGCCCACAACAGCAATACAGTTTATTTAACATTAAGGTGGAACGGAAAATGAAATACTGGTGATTTTGTACATAATAGCTTCTTTTAAGCGATTTAATTATGGGATATTATTGATATCACAACAGATATCAGATATTATTGATATCCCAACAGAGACAAAGAAACTATGGGAACGAATGTGGACTATCTAGGGCGTTTACAGGGCTTATGACCTGTCATTGGCTGGGTTAAGTGGATGTTGATGTATTACAACATTCTTCATTCCGCCCATCTTCAGTGGCCACGTAACCCAGGCAATGACAGGTCATAAGCCCTATAAACGCCTAGGTAATCCACATTCGTTTCCAGAGTTTCTCTGTCTCTGTTGGGATATCAATAATATCATATATCTGTTGGGATATCAATAATATCTGATATCAGCCCAGCATGGGTATAATCCAGTAATTTGTCTACAAGTGTTTGTACACATTCAAAATGTTGTTAAAAAGATTTAACTATATAAGATTTAGTTATTCCTTAAATTACGGTTTTCTCGTGTACCTACCATAATTTGTTGTATATAAATATTAAATTTCACCGTAAGATTATTATTGTTTAGCGTAACATAGAATTTTCGTGATACCTTGGACTGGGTTTTGAAGCGTAAGACTGATCACGCCTACCTTTCATGATCAAAATACACTGTACTTGGTGTGCCAATGCACTGCCCTATGCTTCGTTGGGTGTGGATAAGGGAAAGTAGTAGTAAAATAGTAAATAATTTTGGTCTCAGGATCCAACTTGTATACTTTCGTTGGTAACCTTCAAAATATTGGATAAACTCGGAAGAAACTGCATGGGTTTAATTTTTTTTTTTTTAATATTTTCTATGTAAATTGTCAACCAAATTGCTCAAAGCCCATTGCATAGCATAAAACAAATTCAGAACTCAACTAAAGCCCGATATATACGAGACAGTTTTTCTATGCAGTCTGAAAACGGAAAAAAAGTAGACATTGGTTTATTGTTTGCTTTTAAATACGTAAAAAACCAATAACATATTTACATTTATTGGCTAAATATACAATTTCCTGAGAGCAAACATACGATAATAAACTTACAATCGCGTTTCAAAAATACACATATTTAGCGTGTCTTTTGACAGAAGTTTGACAGACTGCACAGTTTTCTGAACAAGAAACTGTGTATTTTTCTGAACAAGAAACTGTTTCGTATACAGCGGGCATTAGATTCATTTCACGACTAATTTTCAGTTTAAAAATATGAAAGATTCCATAATGTTTAGGAACTTTTAGTTTCTGTTATATTCACGTAGTGTGGTATCCCATCGTTGGGTATTTAAAACGACTATTTTTTTCTGTCGTGGGTGGGTTTTGAGTGGTGAGCCATGCGAAAACATGTGGTGAGATGTGACATAATATAATGTTGTATTCTAATTTCGGAAATGATAAAACAACCAGTTGTTTTACTTTGCACTATATCATATTTTGTACCTACTTTGTTAACCTTTTGAGCAATATTTTCAGAGGTAGGAAACCAAAAGATGAACGTAATGATTCAATACAACAACTATCATATTAAAACTGCAATCCGCCACACAAAGTGATTTTTATCTTCAGTCACTAGCCACATGTGATTTTCATAAATATAACAGAACCAACAAATTGAAATTAGTGCAGAAATCATAGGATGCACGCATTTCTCTTTTTTTTAATATTAAAAACATACATTTTTGTTTTATTCTCTATTTCTCGATACAATTAAGGAATACTTTTTAAACCAAATAATACACTTAGAGGCCCGGTTCCATCGAAAAAAAGTTAAGTTATTCAAATAATCGTTCCTTTTATGTCAAAATTGGTTGCAAAAGGAACTATTATTTGAATTTAACCTTAACTTTAACTTTTTCTTTTTCGATGCAACCGGGTCTTAGTCGTGCGGGTTTTACTATTAATAAATAGATTAATAATTTAGAAACAGGGATTTTAATATAAAAAACAAACCCTATAGAAAAACATGGAGTTTCTTGAATTTGAGCTAAACCTCGTAACCATTGTAATTATGTTCCAAGCTACAGGCAGGGAGCATCGAAGAGGACCTAGTATATATAATAATAATTTGAATGATATTATTTTTAAAAAAATTACTCAGAAAGATAATTTTAAAATATTGGCTTCATTGACCAGTAAAAGACAAGGTGGATGTGCCAAGTCACGTCAATATCTATTTTATACAGCTGCTTTTAATTTTAGTTCGCGTAAACACCGCAAGGGTCGAGAGCTTCAAATACCTGGGAGCGTATATGACAGAAAACGGCAGTGTTCAGAAAGAACTGGGAGTGCGGCTTGGAGTAGCGGTCGCCGCATTCAACAGTCTTTTTTAAAAATATTTATTTATAAGAAAAATAACAGTATCGATACATGAACGTAAAATACAAAAAAACATTATTACCAATTATAGTTTTTCACATTTTATACAATTCAAAGTAAGATGGAAAAACATAATTTTAAGAAATAAATATAAAGAGATACGAGGGAAGGATAGGATGATAGGGATAGGTAAAAAGAAAAGGAGATGACTGGGAATAGAATTAGGATTACCTTTTACAGTCTAAAAGATTTTAAATATTTTTAATTTAAAGTTGGGTAGTCCGATGTTAAAAATGTCAAGGCAGGTACAGTATTCATTAATAAAAGCTGTCTGGAGATCGGATGTTTATTCGGTCAAAACAAAATGCCGCCTTTATGACTCCTGCATCACACCTGTTCTTCTCTATGGACGCGAATCGTGGCACCTAACCAGGATAGCAGACTTCTGAGTTTTGAGAATAGGTGTCTTAGAAGGTTTGACTTTAGGGTGAGGCAACGGACACAGAAACCCTTGGTATCTACTGTCATCCGGCGAAGGCGTTTCGGCTGGCTAGCCCATATACTACGTATGACTCCCGAGAGCCTTAACCATGTTTGCCTATTTTTCAAGGCATCGGCAGTTTGCGTCAGAGCTGCGGGACGTGGACTTGACTTGGGAGGATGCACGGGAGCTGGCGCCCGATTCGCTTGGCCTGGGTGGCAGTTTGTGGATTCCATATGCTCCGATTCTTCGTAGATAATAAATTAAGGTTATTACCCATCTCTTTGGTTTTGGACAACGCTAATTAGACGCACAGTGCTAATTTTATTAGTATTTATGAGTATCCTTCCTTAACAGGAGTATAGGATTTTTTGTATGTTGCTTTTTTCGTGAGTAATTCCTGCGGCCCAACCAACGAACGGTGGTTCACCGATATCAGGGATTTTATTTTACGAGCAGTAAATTTATTATTAATATGAATATGTTTCGGTTTGCGGTTTGACCGGAACAGAAAAATGCAGAAGTGAGTAATCATTTCAGTATTTATAATATTAATTATTTTCTAATGCAGTATTATTGCTACTTACCTACGTATACAGTTAAAACTTACGGTCTCCTTATTATTACATAAGTATACAGGGTGTAACAATACTCGATGTACAAGCGGAAAACCAGTGAATCTACATAATATTTGGAGTCGATTTTCTAATTTTTTTATTTTTTATTTAACGAAATGTTTTTTTTTATTTTTTTTTTTTTTATTTCAAAAAATACATTTTACATTTTACATTTTTATGAGTTACAATAACTTCATTTTGGGCCTATAAATAATTACATGAAAATATATTTATTCATGCAGAAAACACACAGTTATTACAAACACAAAAAAAAAATATTATTACAATCAGAATACAACCAAATACAAATATTGCAAATTGTTAACAAATACAACCAAATACAAATATTGCAAATTGTTAACAAATATTATGTATTTAGTCAAATTAATAATACTATCCATAAAGAAAAATAAAATTAAAAAAAACGCGTTTTAATAAGAATTTGAGCATTGTTACTTAATCTTATGAAAACTTTTGTGAGAAAGAAAATTTTTTTTTTTTTTTTAGCTCTGATTAAAAAGTTATACAAAAAATACCTTATCTTTACTGAAAACAACATCATCAACACGATTTTAGAAAAACGTTTTTAAAAAATTAAAAAAAACCCCCTTTTAAAAAATT